>OZ005741.1:255787772-255883426 GCA_963930735.1 Dioctria linearis
AAATACAAAAGGAAAAAAATCCAAGGGAAAATATAGTTCATACTTTTAAGGTGTTTTAAATTTCAGAAAAAGAATTTTAATTCAATATTCAGTGTGTAAAATCTTGGTCTTTTCGTTTTATTATTATCAAGGGAGTTTATCATTCTAGTCAGACTCTAAGATATTATCCGCTTCACTGACCGAGTCCCCTTCGATTTCTCCTTGAAGTTCGTGACTATCGTCCTTATGGGGTCCCTACTTGACCGCCCTGTTTACTCTTCTTAACTACTTGTAGAAATGGTGGTGAATTGGAGGTATAAATGGAAGGAAATCTATCAAATTCTTGTACTTAGCTAATTTAATTTTTATAGCTCTTTCATACAGTGGAGTGGAGTTTAACATGGGCTGCTCTGTCAGGTGTTTTTCCATGTCAATCCGTTCAATTGGCATATCTGCATTGACAGTTTCTTTATAGCATAATGAGAAAGGATCGTAGACTTCAAATTCAGCCACTGTACATATCGCATACCTGCTATGTTATCTTACTATATATATGCACTGTCATTGGTTGAATTGATTTAAAGTCCCCTTTCTTTAACCCAACTACCCTCAATTTCCTGTTGGATTTCAATTCATCAGGAACAATAGCGTTTGAACATTTCTTTTTGGCCTTTTCTATAATGGCAACATGTTGGTCGCACTCCATGAAAGAGTGGCCAGATACTAAAAATCTGTGATCAACGTATTTAATAGTAGTGTTTTTGACTACGTAATATCAGAACTTAATGATATTTTTGTTTTGTCCACCAGCATTATCGCTAAGGGCAGCAATGTGGGTAATTGTGGATGGACGGTTGATGATAAACCGCAGGAGACATGACATAATCTCCTGAGAGCGTCTTGAAACTTCATTTTTCCGCCACATGAACATGATTCCTGATCCGAACACTAGGTTGTGAATTCTGAAATTATATGTCCACAATTGTCTTACGTTAAAAAAGAGGTTGGTAGTGGCCTTTGGAAATGAAAGCAAAATGCTATACGATCTGATGACTTGCTCGCTAGCTCTTTAACGTTTTTCATAGCTGCTCTCGCAGTAACGGCTTTCTTAAAGTGTACCTCCTTTAATGTAGCGCGATCTTTTTTAATATATTCAAAATTTGCATTTTTTACCGTAGAGGAAGAGGCTGTACCTTGGACATGTTTATACCTTGGTTATTTCATTATCCACACGGACTGTAGGTACTACCTACATAAATACACTTATATCTGATATTACTAATCAACAGATGACACTTAAGCTATTCTGGGAATTAGTTTGTCGGATAAATGTGCAGTTATTCCGCTTTAAAGAAAAGTTTTGAAAAAAGTGATAAAGAACTGAAAGTGTTTCTTTCTATATCTTTGGATTCCAGCTAAGGTAAAACTTGTTTATATTTATAAATCGTGCATCATGTGGTCAATTGTGTATCATAAAATATTTCCCAGGCAATTTCGTTTCTTTTGCAAGGGGAATGTACTTAGGACGCTTCGAACATTTGTACCACGGACATGTTAAAAAAAGCCATACTAATAAATTAGATATTCATATCTAAGTATAGCAATTTTTTGTTTAGTAACTTGCGAATACTGTTATTCTTGGTTGAATAAAGTGTGTTATTTAATTTAACTCTGTTTATATACGATGATTTCTTCTTAATAAATTACAAATATCCAAGGAACATTACTCCACTGTCCGTGGTATAGCAGCATGTTGTGCTTTGGACGAAAATCAGGACCTTCGTATTTGCTTTCATATATCATGAAATTAAACTTTTCAACTGCATATTCGACTATTATTGGAAAGGTTATGGATTAGATAATCTATAATTATCGGTTGCTTAAGATTTGTCTCATTAGTTTTGTCAAAAAAAAGAAAAAGAAAAAAAAGACTAGGTATTTCAAAAAAGGTACCAAGTTTCAGCACTTTCCCTATAATTAAGTTTGTCGTGGCAACTGTATTAAGACAATAGAGTGGTCGACGGCAGACGGCCACTGCAGATTTCTATGTAATACACAATCCATAAAACGTTCATGGAGTAAATTGATCCTATTACTGCAATAGTTGTCGGCCGTCGTAACTATGCTTAAGCCTTAAGAGGAGTCAGTACCAATATTTGCAAGTCTCATACATTTTTCAATGCAAATTTCTGGCAAACTATTTACAGCAGAATAATGATTTATATCTTAAATTAAAGGTAATGACGAAGTCTAGTAAATAACGTCGGCAAAAATTAAAAAAAATGTATTAGAATGGAGATATTAGCTCGGAAACTTGTAAAAAATGGTAAAAATTGAAGTCTTTTAAATCAAATTCCTGTGGGTAGATATTCTTATTTCTTCAAATTGTGACTGTTTTAAAAAGATAAGGCCTAGATCTAGCAGATAACGTCGAGTTTTTTTCATTTTTAGTAGCGCCTTTTATAATTATTTGACTCTAATAGTACTTGTTTTTTCTCCCGACATTTCACCGACTAGAAATTGCAATATTTATTTGAAAGTTGTTTAAATACAAAGCAAAATAGCATATTTAACAATTATGGGCAAAACAAATTTAGGAGAGTTAATTCTCGTTAAAAATTTATGTCAACTGCAAATTTTCATTGTTCGTCTTAAATTGTATGGTTTTGTCGGATCTTGGGTTCCTGCCTTTTGCGCTAGATGTCTCCAATGTGCTCTGTGGTCTAGGTCTAGGCTAATTTTATATGAATTTTTGACTTTTAGGACACAAACCTACGTATAGTAGATTTTTTTACCTACAGGTTCGCTGGTATCTAAATTGAAACTTTTGCTGTGTACTGACTCCTCTTAAGGTGAACTGTAAAGGGGTCCAAGTGCACTTTGACCATTTTGGCCCTGAACAAAAACGCCTGCTTGAAAGTCGTTAAAATAACGCAGGATAGGAATTTAGTGATACTCCTTTGTCACAAACATTTTGGGTATATCTAGTTTGGATGTATTCACTTATCTTAATTTTTAACAAATTGTTTCTTTATACGTACCCTTCTGCTTTTGAGCTCCCCATTTCTACAGTTTATTAAAGATAAGAAATCACCATACACAGGATAAAACCAACTATCAGGTTACAAAGAAGTTAATGAAAGGTTGATTTCGTAACTATTAAGTTGCAGTTTAGTTGGTTTTATAGTAGATTATAATGAAAACTATAGTTGTCCGCAAAACCTTATTCGAATATATGTTAACGTTACTAAAATACCGAAAAAGCTTCAAAAGGAGTTTAAGTTTTGTAATTTGCAATAAAATTACGATTTCTATCAGTTGAGCTTGAATGGAAATACTATAAAGAAGTTGCCCAATTTTACCAATGCCGAAATCCTTTTTTATAAAAAATCTGCGTATACAATTTCAGACGATCTTTAGATTAGAGCGTTCTCAAGCTATCTTATTGGCACACAGATAGATACGCATGCGGTACGAAATGTGGTATGGCCTGTGATCACATCCAGCATTACTGGTAAGATACTATGGAAAATCTAATAGAAGATTATAAAAATAACTTTGTTTTGTCATTATGGCAATGACAATTTAATATAAACAATAACAATGAAAACTGTATAAAAATATTATAATGAACGAAAATCAGAAATCAGACTTAAAAAAAACATTATACTATACATCACTGAAGAAAAAGGAACACTAAAAATAAAACACTCGATATTGCACGCGAATATTTTTTCAGTGATTCCGTAAATTCTTAACCCAAAATGAAAACTAAGTTAGTCTTTAGTGAAGCTTTTTCTTCATATGTGCTACCAAGATAAAACTTAAATGAAATAAATTGAAAAAAAGTTAGAAATTGTTGTTTTTCATAGCTCTTCACGATTTTACTTGCAAAGAAATAATTCAACGTCATTTCTATTTCTAAAGCTGACTTCCCACGACCCGTAATTTCGAGGGCAGGGACAGATACAGGCTCCAATTAAATGAAATAAAAAATATATAAAAAAAAATCTTTTTTAAAAATACAGCTTCAAAATCCCTACTAGAAAATAGAAAATAATTTCTCCCTTCACTTAATGAGTACCTACATCACAAAAGATCTCTAGAGTTTCCTTTAATTTTGCATCATTTAATTAAATTTCGAAACTATATTACTTTTGTGTATAAATTTTAGTCTACGCCGTTGAAATTTTAAAATTTATACAAAAGAGTAATATAAATAATTTTCAAATTCAAGTAATTATTTAATTATATTTAATCAAATGCAAAATGAAGGGAAAATCTAAAGAACTTTTCTCATGTATTTTCAATTCTTTAGTGCGGATTTTGAAGCAAAGTTTCTTTTACGTTTTTTTTTTATAATAGTTATTTTTCTCTTTTGTAGTTTTAAATTATTCTAAAAAAATTAAAAATTATATCAGTAAGGAATTTTCAGTACAATAAAAATTTTGAAATTTTTATGTAATCGAAAGCTTACAAAGGCCCGGGTATTAAAATAAACCGGTGTAGGATATCGTGTAGCTATGTGTCCAAATGGGAGACTAGCTACGAATCGTTGCGACGGAGTCGTGGTGCACCAATTTTATCCACCCCACGCCCTGTTAGTTTATTCACGGAACGTCCGTCAGGTCTGGTACTAAAGGATTTCATTCAGTACGAATTGTAGGTGGGTCTATTTTTATGACAGTAGTTTTCGCCAATTTATTTCTTCTTATTAAATCTCTGGCTTAGTTTTATGTGTAACACATTATTATGTTCCATATTTTTATTTTTCAGTACTCTATGTATATTATAACATTGTTAGCAATATGCTAATGGATCTATAAATTTACACTGTCGCTAAGTAATATATAGTGGCGGACTTAATTGTAAGTTTATTTACAAAACTTTAAACGTGCCTACTAGTTTGAATGCTTTTGTATTCTTTGTGTTTTTCTGGTTATAATTTACTCAGTCAATAAATTTCATGCAGTTCAATTTTATAAGTTCAGTAAATTCGAAAATTCTGTTTGTGAATTTTGGAGGAATTAGGTGGGAATTTTTGAAGTAAGTGAATTATTTGCACTCGAAGAAACCATTTTGTTTTTTTTTTTATAAATTAAATTTCCCATTTTCTATAGAAAAATGCCATGTGGAATGGTGTTGTCCATGGACGAAAAGGAAAATTATATGCTTACAAAGAAAACTGCCCTGTAACAGCGAAATTGCAAGAATTACATAAAATTAAAACAATCAAACCAACAGGCAGAAAACCCACCATAAATGAACGTCAAAAATCCGACAACAAGCCATTAACAAAAATTAAGTTCGAGCAGATTTAGATTTGCCTATAACAGTTCGGCACGTAAGAAGAATTCTGAGTTACAGCGAAAATTTAATATGGACAAAAAGAAAGCCTAAACAACAATATTGAAGGTGAGACATAAAAATGCAATTACTGTTTTCTGAAACCTACATGTCTTATAAAGATGAGTGGACAAAGATTCTCTCCAGTGATGAAAATAAGATTAATTTACACGGACTAGATGCATTTCACCATTACTGGCACGATCTAAGATGAGATAACTAATTGGGGGTCTCCTGTATTTTCGGTGGTGGTTCGGTTCTGTTTAAAGTATGTTGAACTCTTCGAAGATTTGCTTATTGATCACACAGAAAAGATTTTTTCTTTCAACAAGATAATGATGCTATACATGTTTACCGAGAGGCAGAAGCTTGGTTTAACTCAAAGGATATTTCCAATTTAGAATTTCGTTTTTCACTATATATTTGAACACTGCCCTAGAGAACGCGTCAGGGTGGAGAGCTGAAATTTTGTACACTATATTATCATGGAAATCTGCAATAAATATTACCTGAACTATTGGATAAATCGGGCAACCCCTTCTTGGTATTGTCATTTAAAAACTTTTGATTTTTTTCGCATACTACGAAAACGATCATTCCTAGACTTTTTTATTGTACTGAAAAAATGTTGAGACTATAAAATCCTACGAAATTGGTTATAACCATTTTTACTGGCCGACGAACCGTTTTAGAAATATGTGCGAAAAACCTATCTCAGAGATCAAACTTGAACGGACATTCATCTAGCGTATCATAAGAATTAGTCTTAGACCAATTCTAGCGTTTTCACTTGTTTTATTTTAATTTTGTCCTCCCTCGTCCCATATCTGAATCTGGCTTGTCTGGAATGTCTGGAAACACGCTTGTTCACGGGTTGCGATATTTAGTGCGGCCAAGCTTGTGCCGGGCCGCGCTGCGCCCTTTACACTTCCCACAGATAGCTCGTGTTGGCCCGAGCTGATTTGCGGCACGGTGCCCACTTTTGATTATAGTGCCATTTGAAAATACCGCGTGAAGAAATTATCGCTTTTTCTGCAAACGCTTTTGTATAAAGAAATGACACGCCACCAGCGACCTCGCGTACTTTCGCGGCGCGCCTTTAAAGTTACCGACTCGATTTGGATGGGACAGGTGACAGGTGAGCTTGCGTCACTTCGGAACAGACCATTTCCAAGGCGCGTTGGCCCGAGCAAGCGCGGCAAGGTCCGTGTAATCACGGACCGTGGGTGTAACCAAACTAAGAAATTTGCTCTTTTGTAAGCAACATAATAATTAAAATTGGAAATTTATATAAAAATTTATATGCTTTATTGGTTGTTTGTGTGGTAATACATATGTTTTACAATGTACGGTGGACTTTTTTATCCTTAATTCCTCGCAAGCTATTTAACATTGCACCGAACCAATTTTGCTGTATCGTTTGCTGCATTGGTTGATGCACAATGATTGCAATCTGTGTCAGCCTTCGTATGGTTTGAAGTAGTTCGATAACCATTTTTATACCCTAGATGAAATCTAAGGGGTATACTAAGTTTGTCATTCCGTTTGTAACACCTCGAAATAATGATGGTAGAGCAAAATGGATTCATAATATTAAAAGTTATTTTGATTTTTGCATGTCCGTCTGTCCGTCCGTCCGTCCGTCCGTGCGCACGATAACTCGAGAACGCGTATACTTAGAGAGCTGAAATTTTGTACATGGACTTTTAAAAAAAAAGTAAAATTAAGTTCGAAAATGAGACAAATCGGGCAACTCCTTCGTACGGTTGCCATATAAAAATTTCGTTTTCCGCTATATATTTTGACACTGCCTGAGAACACGTCGACGTAGAGAGCTGAAATTTCGTACGTGATGTTTTTACTACATTAGCAATTAAAATGTCTGAAATGGGCTAAGTCGGGCAACTCCTTCTTGGTGTTGCCATATAAAAATTTAGGTTTTTTACGTATACTTTGAAAACGATAAGTCCAAGACATTTTTATTGTACTAAAAACCTCTGCAGAATACGAAATCCTATAAAATTGATTTTTATCATTTTTCTGTGCGACAAACCGTTCTAGAAATATATGCGAAAAACAACTTCAAAATCAAACTTGAAGAGATCGGTGACCATACGAAATTTAATACGGGCATTCATCTAGGGTATCATAAGAATTGGTCTTAGACCAATTCTAGCTTTTTTACTTGTTTCGAATAACTTGAACTATCGATATAATCGATATTATCCGACCGCATACGCAAATTATGTACGCTTTCAATAACAGAACATTAACACTAGACCTGAAGTATATATCGCTCCTTTGCAATAAAAGTGACACGACTTTGTCTGTTTTGTTAACAATTCAACGTAAAAGTAACTTATCACCTTAAAAAAAAAATGAAAACAATGAAAACTTGATAACTTGAATGGAATTCATACAATTTCAAAAAACAATACTCAGTTATTTCTTAATTTCGCTATTTGAACACAGTCCGATTTTGACTTGTGTGTCACTTTTCTTGCCTAGGTACGATATTATAAAGCAGTGCTTGAAGCTGTCATGCATTATCATATTGGGTTTCAATATGTCTGCAGAAACCCAATAATTCCTATGGCTATTACAATTTTATAATATTCTATGACTAAACATAGTCGTTCTATTGAATATAAGACGAATACTAACTAAACGTCTTCGTTTTAAGGTTTCCGTACCCAAAGTGTAAAAATGGGAACCCTATTACTAAGGCTCCGATGTCCGTCCGTCCGTCACCAGGCTGTATCTCATTAACCGTAACAGATAGATAGTTGAAATTTTCACAGAGTGTACATTTCTATTGCCGCTGTAACAACAAATAATAGAAATAAAATAAAATTAAAAATTAAAGGAGGCCCAATATATAACAAACGTGTTTTTGGCGTATACATAGTCTTAAATTTTGTACGATGGTACGGAACGCTTCGTGTGAGAGTCCGACTTGCACTTAGCTGGTTTTTTAATTAATTATCTGTTTGTAATTCGATTGTCATTTCTAATAACGGTTTAGATTGACAAAAGTGAATTAGGCCTAATATGATGTAAAATGGCCAATAAGACCAAAAATAAAAGGAAAATTATTCATAGAAAAATAATAGATATAAAAATGTTGCTTGAATCGTTAACAGATATTAGCGCTAAAATTGTTTAAGATTGCTGTTTTCTAATTCTCCACAAAAAAATAAATTTGATTCTTGGCAAAACAGAATTTCCTGTCTAATGTTATAATCCTAAATAACCTTTCTACTAAGAAAATCTTGTAACATCCCAATATTAAAATTTTAGAGAATGCATTTTTTTTAGGATATGTTAGTAAATGTTTATAAAAATTTACAACAGAACCAAACAAGAACCAAATTCATTTCGACCCATAGACCCACCAGATAACAACCACTGACCCTATATAAGGACATATTTATGCACATATATTTATATGGAATATATAGAAAAATTTAAATCCTTTAATCCGACATATGGTCATAATTCCACGTTGAAATACGGATGATGATGTTATTTACACTTCACGGCAGCACTTAAACCACTTATCATATACATTATGTGGCTTTTAAGTCTGGTAACAGGCACAAACTACACTTGGAATGACAGGAAAAGCTCTTTTCACGAATTCGGTGGAAATAAGGAGTGTCACCCGTCAAATATGATCAGAATTTTCTTTTTCTATACATTTTGTTTGTTTGTAGTTAAGATATAGGTAGGTATATATATAATCAACAAGCCATACACACGAAACTAACACGAACGCGATAAAAATTCATACAGATACTATCCATAAACTATTCACTATCACTGTCACAATTTTATAGTGATAAGAAATTTCGAAGAATGTCTATAGACCGATTAAGCCGAATCCTACATATATATGTATAAACATAAAAAAAAATTCAAATTTTATGTCTATAAATACTGGAGTCAGGAGACACAAATCTCTGGAGTATCACCTTTTATGCTCTACAACTGAATTCCACGAGATACGACAGGATACTGACTTTAGGAAAGCTCAGAGGATACTTATCTACTACCGTACCATACCGAGTTACGAAGGATGCTTGGAAAATGCCGGTTTTACAATTCCCGACTCCAGACTCCCAAGAGTGAACAAATTGAGAAACTCTCTCACTGCGCATTTTAAAATCAAAAAATACAGTTTTTTTTTTTAAACCATAGAAGTCTCAACATTTTTGCACTCACATCAGGAGAATTTGCAGGTGACTGTATACGGTTGATAGTTTGTTGAATAAAGTTGTGCCAAATGAAAGGATATCAAGATTTGGAGCAGCCTGTTGAAAATCAAGCTGGAATTCCTTCCTCCTTACGTATAAATAGGATACGCCCGGCTTTAAAAGCGGTTTCGTTAAGTTCTCATCAGAGAGGTATAGAAAGTCGTTAAGTACATCTATCATTTCGTCAGCATTCTCTCAATGTACATACACAACATGAGCAATCTATAAGGATAAACTCTGGTTGCTATTAGTTACCCGAGTACCAAATTATCATCATTATCATCAACATCATCATCATCATTGTCGTGATAAGTTTTTCTGGCTTCGTATTGGAAATTCTGAGTTCAGACTTTATAGACATTGTGCGAATGTGCAAAGTGTGCTTAGCGTAATTTTATTTTTGTTTAATTTTTTTCAAATTGTTTGATAATGGCAAGGAAGACAACCAGCAACAACAATAACTCGTCCTCTTTAGTTTATACGTTTAAAAATTTTGACTTTGGTGTGATAAATGTTTTCGAGTTAAATCGAAATTGGTATAATGGACAAATTCTATAAAATGAATGATTATAGAATGCTATCACCCCCGCAAAGAATGCCTCTTACAGAGCACAGCTCTATAAATTGAAGCGCCACTAATTTGTGCGTAAACACTGATATGGGAAAAAAGTTTAGATTTGAACAAAAAAGGCAAAATATGCTTACTCAGAGACATAAAATCAGTTAATAACTTTTGCTTGATTTCTGAGAGTTGATAGCAGCTTAAAGCTCAAGAAAGTTTACTTGGGGGTCTATTGTTAACTTTAGATCCTTTTAGACATGTTAAATATGAGCGGAAGTTCGAGAGAGAATTCCATTGTAATGCCGCACATTATCATGAACGGAACAAGGTGTGAGGCAAGTTTATAGGAATGAGAGGGGTCATTATCCTGTGAGTTGTGACAATCAACAGCGAATGCTTTATGCTATATCATATACATATATAGAGATTTCTTCGCTGGGGGATCTGATGAAATTAAGTGCTGAGCAGTAAAAGCAATTTAATTGAACAGGTCACTTTAGCATGGACGTTTAAACTTGAAATGTGCTTTAAGCCTCAGGATTATGAGATTTACTTTAGAATGTAGGTAAATGAATTTCTTTGCAGATATTTATTTAACACAAGAGGAATTGCAGAAAAATTTTTGAAATAATTAAAATATAATTTGGATTGGAGTGAAGTGTTTTTATAGTATCTAGCAAGTAAAGTAATGGGTCAACATTTTGAGATAAGTCAACATTTTGAGATAAGCACTAACGGATTTATTTTCAAGCTACTATAATTGACTTAATATTAAGGGATTTAAATATTGGATATTGGTGTTGGTAATTTAAATTGGAACTGCTTATAGAGAATAAATCCTCCGAGTTAAGAAAGCATCCGGCACAAATGAAGTATGAGTATCAAGGTATTAATTTTTCTGTGGTTTCAATATACATATGTACATATAGTTGTTGTGTTTGGTAATAATTGTTCATTGTACTAACCGAAATTGTGTAATTGCCGTGGGCAAATACGTTAGCTTAGTTCCGGCAAACACTATTATAATTGAAAACATTAATTCACAAATTGAGATTTGAATAAATGTAATCCCAGACATGAGTATTGTAAAGGATGAAAAGGGTATTTTTAAAAATTTTGCAGACACGTTAACAATAGGTTTATGTTCGTTTTGAAACTTTAGTATATATAGAGAAAGGACTAGACATATGATTCCAATCGATATAAAACAATTTAAAAAATTAAGGACAAAGTCAAGATAAATATCCGAGGTAATCCTCTGACGTTCATTAAAATATCTATATGTGGAAAGCATAATATAAGGCGAAATATTAAGATAGTTGAATGTTTAGAAAGATCATCGCTATAGGGTTAGCTTGGCCTATTTTTTCGTATCTGCGGCAGGTGTGAATTAAATCGCACTGAAGAGCACACGGAATCCTGATGATATGAAATGCCCTATTTATTGAAGAGATTTTTTTTTGTTTAAAAAAATTTTCCTTATGTGAAAATCTAAAATCTGTTTTTAAATCACAAATTTGGGAGGGAATGGAAAGAATTTTTGTCATCATTAAAATATTTTTCGATAGAAAATCTATGTTTCTCGGATTATAAATATATCAAAGATGGTCTCAACATCATCTCTATTTAATCTTTTCGATTTTGCAACAGAGATAGCTGTTGGAATTCGTGGCCCTAATTCAGGGTGCCTTTTCATCAAATGCTTGAACTAATTTCTTCCCGTCGAATTTCTGGAGGGAAGCAATTTTTTGCACTGAGGAGCACACGGAATCCTGATGATATGAAATGCCCTATTTATTGAAGAGATTTTTTTTTGTTTAAACAAATTTTCCTTATGTGAAAATCTAAAATCTGTTTTTAAATTACAAATTTGGGAGGGAATGGAAAATTTTTTTGTCATTTTTGTCATAATTAAAATATTTTTCGATAGAAAATCTATGTTTCTTAGATCTCAACATCTTCTCTATTTGATCTTTTCGATTTTGCAACAGAGATAGCTGTTGGAATTCGTGGCGCTAATTCAGGGTGCCTTTTCATCAAATGCTTGAACTAATTTCTTCCCATCGATTTTCTGGAGGGAAGCAATTTTTTTCCAATCACAAAACAATGACTAAACTTGAATGGAGTATTTGTTTTCGCTTTTCAGTAAAACTTAACTATTGTTTTCCACTGGTTTTATAAAGGAAATTTCCAACCAAGAAATTTATAAGACAAAATCTATTGAAATGAAGTTCCAGTTCCTTTGAGCATGCGAAAAAGTGGTACTATTGGAATATTAATATTTCTGAATACCAATAAATTTTCATTATGTTTTGTGGGGATAATCTTAAGGCATGTATCCATCGGAAAGTTTCTGGTGCGCAACCCGTGTGCTAGGTGGAAACTAAGTGTCTACACTAAAAGAAGCAACGTGCTCCTTAATTTTTCTAGCTCACGCGCTATCGGATTCAACATGCGCTTGTGTCTCATTCGATGCTTATTTGAAGTGAGTCCACGAGCATGCTGCTGCTCAGTACGAGAGTAAAGATGCCAGATGCTACTCGCAGTCAATATGGATTTAGATCAGCTCGATTCGTTCTTAGTTTCCTATTCATGTAGTCGGGGAACTCAAGATCCAGATCAACGACTGTTCTGTGGATTGTACTCATAGCAAGCTCTATGACATTGACGTACAAGGAAGCAGATAGACTGAATATAGAATGTGCTTTGCTCTTCGTGGTATATCCACCAAAATTCTAGCTTATGGGTTTCGCGAAAATTGCATGCAAATTTTGATTTTCCTTCTTCTTTAGATGGATATACTCAGGACGCAAAGTTTTCTTTCTTCGAATTCCTGAGTTGGATTGGATTGGATTAGAATGTAATGGGTTTGCGGTTCGAAGTGGGTCTCTGGAACGTAAGCCTCAACAAGTCCCATTGTTCACCCTCCAGACTTATGAGAAATTAATCATAAGTCCCAACCGGACGCTCTAACAAAATTCAGAATTGGATCACAACCTTCCTTTCCAGCTTCATGCAGTTCTTGCAGAAGGTGTTAGCCAAGGAATCTGTAACGTTTTTCTAAGTGAGTTATCATTTCGGATTTCTATTCTTGCATACCGGTTCTTCAACAAGCTCCATCGTATACAGGGGACCCCTGAGAATAGAGTGCCCAGAGATAATTGACACTAGATTAGATTAGATTAGATTAGATTTGTGAAGGGGTGTATAGCCGTTAGCCTCACAATCACTGAGACCTGAAAGATCTATCGTGAGTCCCCGTTGAATTTGCTCCATTTATAGGTTTAGACTGTTAATAAAGTCTAGAACCATTCTGGGCTTAAGGTTCCATACGTAACTTGGTGGAGGAAAAGCATGTTCAAGGTGGAGTAATCTCCGCCTGGCCAATGCTTCGCAGTGGCAGAGCAAGTTTTCCGAAGTTTCGTGGGCATCCTGGCAGAAGGGGCAGGATGAAGTCTCAGCCAAACCCAGCTTATTTAGGTGATACCTCAAGGGTCAATGACCTGAGAAGAGCTCAGTCATCATTTTGAGCTCTGTTCTTCTAAGGAGAAGGAGTTCTTTTGTTTTTCCGCCAGAGGAGTCGATAAACTTTTTTGCCTGACGAAGTCCTTGTAGCCTTTCCCAATACAGGGATTTTTGTTTATTCTCCCAGTTATTTAGGGTAGCTCTGAGGTAACACTTTGAAGTGCCAGAAAATGGGTCTGGTCCGACAAACTGAGTTTCCGCTCCTCTTCTCGCTAGGCCATCCGCAATTTCATTGCCTTTGTGGCGCTCATGTCCAGGTACCCACATGAGGATAACTTTGTTTCTCCTTGATAGATTTTTTAGGGTTTGTAGACATTCCCAGACTATCCCTGACTTGACAGTGTTGGAATTTAAGGCCTTGAGAGCAGCTTGACTGTTCGAGAGGATTTTAATGGTTGAGCCATTTATGGCTCTTTTAATGCAGGTATTGGCACATTCTTCTATGGCCAATACCTCGGCTTGGAATACGGTAGGGGTAGAGCCCAGAGCCTTTGATATATGGCATTTGGGGCCGTATACCCTAATCCGACCCCACTGTTTGTTTTTGAGCCGTCTGTATACCACACCATCGATCCTTGTTGGAAGGACGGTTTAGTGGAGCGCCATTGTTGTCGGTCTCCAAGAACCACCTGGAATGGTCTTACAAAATCCACTGTGGGTGTGATTATATCAGATATTGTCGTCACTTGCTCGAAGCATATCTGTTTTAAGATACTTAAATGACCAACCAGATCGCCTGGCTTTAACTGTTTCTCCGTTTGTACTCTAATAGCACTGGAGATCGCTTCCTTTTTCACCTGCAAATGCAGGGGCGCAAGGTTTAATAAGGCTTCCATGGCTGCTGTAGGACAGGTTCTCATGGCACCAGTTATTCCTAGGCAGGCAAGCCGCTGGGTTTTTTGAAGCAGAGCCTCAGCCGTCTTTTGATTAGTTTTTGGCCACCATGCGAGGGCTGCATAGGTGACCATGGGTCTAACAACCGTGGTGTACGTCCAGTACATCAATTTTGGCTTCAGACCCCATATTCTGTCAATGAAGCGACGACACGTGTAGAGAGATCGCATCGCTCTATCCGTCACTCTGGACAGATGCGAATTCCAGGTAAGTTTCTTATCTAGGGTTATCCCCAGATATTTGACTTCGTCTGAAAATATCAATTCCATATTATTAAGAAGAGGAGCCGTTACTGAAAGCTTCGATCTTCTTGTGAACGGAACGATTACCGTTTTGTTGGGGTTTATGCTAAGGCCTTTGTTTAGACACCACGTAAAAAAAAATTGACACCAGAGTTCTCTTGGTTGCTTTGCTTGGTTCCAGTAGCTTTTTCGTTTCATTTGGGTTGGGTTAAACCCACAGCGCCTTTTTGGCTCTACTTGAAGGGTCATTCAACCAAAGGCGACTGTTTTGGCAGTCCAAGCCCAAGACGAGATATTAGACGTAAGGTGTTTTAGTGCGATCCCAATTGTGAAGGAGGTTACGTCCGAGGTTGCAACAAGACTAGCAAGTTCGTCTGCCTTTTCATTCCCGCTAATGTCGCTTTGACGTAGCACATAAGGCATCAGTACCCCGTTGTTCCGAGAAAGGAAATTCAGGGTGTTTTTACATTCCAATACAAGTTTGGAGGTTGTAAAAGGTTTTGAAAAGACCTTGACAGTGTGCTTGGCTCTCTGAGCAGATTTCAATCTTCTTGTATTCAATATCTGAGCCTAGGAGATACTTTCCGCTTCAAGGATAGCCTTGACTTCCGGCTGGAAAACCGTCATATGGCTTTCAAGGTATATGGCAATTTCCATGTTAGGCTCCTCGTAAAAAGCACCTGCTGCGTTGTTCTCTTCCGTTTTCAAGTCGGCTGTATATATGATAGCGCTTGTCAATGGTTGAAGTACGGAATGTAATTCCCATTCTGCCCTATCTGGAATTTTCGATTCAAAGTTGTTCTTCAGCACAGTCCCCCGAGGAGGTGATTGCTGTTCCTGTCTATGTTAGGTACGATAGACTGTACGAATTCAAAGATGGTTTCGTGTGGAACTCATGTACCAGTGTGAATCCAGCTATGATTGAAATGCAGCCTTATCGGAGCGATTGATACCCCCTTCTTGACGTATATAGCTATGCACGGAGTATATGTTGAGGATGACCTTAAGACTTAAGAGGAGTCAGTACTCAGCAAATGTTTCAATTTAGATACCAGCGAGCCTGTAGGCAATAAAATTTACTATACGTAGGTTTCTGTCCTGTTCATATAAAACTAGCCTAGGCCTAGACCACAGGAAACATTAGAGACATCTAGCGTAAAAGTCAGAAACCCGACATGTGACAATTTAAGACGAAAAATGAATATTTGCAGTTCAAATAAATTGACAATTTTTGACGAGAAGTGTAACTCCCTTGAATTTGTTTTTGCACATAATTGTTAAACAAACTATTTTACTTTGTATTTCAACATCTTTCAAAGAAATATAGCAATTTCTCTTCGGTGAAATATCGGGAGAAAAAACAAAACAACTATTAGAGTCAAATAATTAAAAAAAGCGCTATTAAAAATGAAAAAACTCATCGTTATTTGCTAGATCTAGGCTTTATTCTTCTAAAATAGTCACAATCTAAAGATATGAGAACACCTAGCTTCGGAGCTAATATCTCCATTCCAATACACTTGTTTTAAATTTTGCCGATGTTATTTACTAGACTTCTTCGTTACCTTTAATTTAAAATATAAATAATTATTCTGTTACGAATAATTTGTCAGAAATTCGAATTGGAAAATGTGTGAAACTTGCAAATCTTGGTACTAACTCCTCTTAATAGTCCACGAGCTAGTTGATTTGATAGCATCGCTTACACTAAGGAAACATAATCTTTGTATCTTCTTTAATATCTTGTGATGATTGGCGAACTCCATTGCCTTCCACCACACCACAGAACCGTAGGTTAGCATGGGTCGGATTCCCTGGGTTAGGCGTGAGATAGTGAAAAGGATTAGTGAAGTAAGATGATATAAAATGGAAGCCTGCTTTCCTATACTAACGTTCTATTCCATTCAAATTCAGACCTCAGTACGTAGCTCTAACATATTACAGTTTTTCTATTCGACTTCTATAGATACGAAGAAATGCTGGCATATGATTTCTTCATTATAATCACCCTAATAAGGAAGCACCAAGGTTCCGCGGGGGGGGGGGGATAGCCCACCTGTAAACACACTTCCATTGAGATTTATTTCTTGCGCCTAAATTAGTTTTCTTTCCAGTTGTTGAGCACGGGATACCTTACAAATAATTGATTATTATCCTCCAGTTTCCTGACAATTGGAAAGTGGATTGTGTCATACCAGTTTCTAAAGAAAGTTTCCGATGTCAAATCGTCTCACTTTAGACCTAGAAGATATAAGAGTGCTAAGCTTCCTAGACAAGGTCTTGGATAAACCTATGTACATATTGCTAAATTCATGAATTGTTAGATCAAAATAATCTTCTCACGAAATTACTATCTGGTTTTCGTGCAATGCACAGTTGTTAGCCTTTCTTTCTAAAGGAATCTACTGATCTCCGTTAGGCTCCTGATGTTGGGTGAAATTGGTACGCTTGTTTTGTTGGACTTTTCACAAGCTTTTGATAGTGTTGTGAACTCAACATTTATTTGAAAATTTTACGTTAACTATTGCATTTCTTCTTTTACGGTCAAGTTAATAAGTAGTTTCTCACAAGACATTTTCAGCAGGTAAATGTTAATGGGATGCTCTTTCTATCTTCGTATCTTTATTTCAGGGAGTCCCGCAAGGATCGGTATTAAGACCGCTCCTATTTAGTCTTAGATACCCCATTGAAACCAATTTAAAACAGAAATAATTAATATTACTATTCAATTTAACAGGAGGCCCATGAATCTTTATGAAAAAATAAAAATCTTGTATCATTCGAGAGGAATGAGTTTATGGATACCACGTTTCCGTACAATGACTTATGATGGATCATACTTTCTGCGAATTGCTTGTCTATGAAATCCACTGTATAACAATAATCAGTGTGCGGCTTCTGTCAACAAATTCAAAGGATTCTTGTTCGATTTGAGTGCTATGGGGATATTGAGTTTGATTATGCAAGACATGTTTACAACGCAGTCTCGAATTCAACCTCAAGGCGTAATTAAAGAATAGACTGTCATGGTTCATTGGTGAGGTAAATTAATGTTGAAGTCTCCACTAATCACTACATTTTCATATTGTGTGTATTCTCTAAATAGCGGACTGCATCATTACTAAACTGGTTGGGTGGAAAATATACTGAGGAAGTAATGTGGATTAGAAGAATATTATTAAATAATCTGAAATTCACTTGCATAACAAAATAATACTCTCCAATATTCTGCAAAATTCAAGCTCAGCATGAAACCAGAGGATTGTAGGCTTACAGACTTCATAAATATTGAGTTGACGACTTGAGTGATCTCAAGACAGCATTGACCAAATATATTTCTTAAGAATGTAGTAATTCTGCAAATACAGGGAACGCATGTGGGCCCCATTAAGTGACTTCTGATTTTAATCTAAACTTTACGAAAATATTCTGCGGATAGTTCTATGAAATATAAACGCAAAAAAATTCCGTCAATTTGAACTCGATTCTTCATTCATCTCATTAAGACTTTTCTAACATATCGGTGGATCGAAGATTTTGTACACAAAAAACTTTTTAGTATTTAACCAAATTTATTACTTACACAAAAAAAAATGTTTAATAAAGCTTCTCCCCACCAGAGAAAATAACTACCCAGTTTTGGCGAAATATGACAGCGTAAATGGTAAGTTAAATCAATTTATTTCTGAATCATAAATATAATTTTTGTTCACGTAGGCGAAAAACACAATTATTTTGGGAAAATTTAAGAGATTCAACTGAACGCCTCACATGTCTTATTTTTCAGGGGATTTTCCTATTAATTCGAAAGCATTCAGCATTTCTGGAAGCCTCCAGGGCCAAAGGTAGAAAGCAAATAAATCACACATCTCAAAAGCCTACCGGAGAGAATGTAGCCAATTTTCTGATAAACAGTGCGGTAAATCGGATACCAAATTTATTAGGTTATTTATGTAAACATCGCTTTCTTTTCAATTGGAATCCCGGAATTTATCAAATCTTGAAGATGAATTCACTACAAAAAGGGGTAAGAACATAAAAAGTGTTATTTACGGATGAGATAGAATGCGTCCTCTTATGATTACAGAAGATGATATTGGAAATGTTATATTTTATATTATGGCGATATATTTACTGCTTGTGTAAATAAGACTGGATTGACATGTGGGTCACTAAAAAAATATATCTACGAGGTTAACAAAGCGTTGTAAAAGGGTTAATGAGAATTCAAAATTAAATTCAGTGAATTATTTCAGGCTCTTTTATCTAGCTTCAGTAATTAGATCTTCTTTGTGTTAATTTTGAGCATCTTAGTGTGGGCGAAATCAGAGATCAGATTTATTTATATTTTATTATTATTTGTCTAAGTGTAACTGGTGCCATACGCACAACATCTATAGAAGCACTATAGTACCTATCGGCACTTGGCGACATTCTTGCAAAACTGACTGGACTTATGATGTACAGAGCCCGGACAGATTGCTGTAGTGAATGGAACTCTGAAAGTCTACGCACTATAACGAAAAGAATTGAAGCAAATCCAATATTGGATATGAACTCAGACAGAATGGTTGTTGAGCACAACCTCCGTCTGCCCTTCAAGATAATAATACCAGATAGGGAAGATATAGAGACAAATCTAGCAAATCAAGCCCTAATCTGGTACACTGACGGTTCTTAGACCGAGAAAGTGATCTCTTCATTGCTTCCGTAGCTTACAACAAATAGTTATTGGTGGGAGCTTGTTTCAAAATATTAAAAGATACAGAAATAGACTTGACATCCCATAATTCCTGAAAATAGATAAAAGAATATCAATAGATGCACTCCAACCTATATTTTCAAAAGCATAGATCTTCTGCCTTTGCCAAAGGGTTAGACAGAAGGTGGATAGTGAAAATTCTTAAAAGGGGAAACTGTGACAATTGGGAAAACCAAATTTTTATTGTGCGGCAAATTTTAACTTACATGATCCTGGAGAGAGTTAAACAGTAGTTGACCGGGAGGAGAAAGCAATTTGGGTTCGGAAAAGTAAGCATTGATTATATCGACACATTTGGAATCATCGTCTGGCTATGTATAGATTTTTGATCTCTTTTGTGATCGACTCCATTAAGAGAATTTCGAAATATGAGAAGAATGCATATTTTCGCCTATTATTTGTTATTGAGAATGCACCCGAGAATAACTGGCGTAAGGATAAATGATTCGTGTCGATGATTTGGACTAATTATTTGGACGCTTATAACATCTACTTGGTGGTCTACTGCCACCATGATCTGAAAACCAGAAATAAACAACAGATCTGCGATTTAATTTAGTAAAAGCGAAATTAACAAGGGAGTGATGGTACTAAAGAAGTTTTGTTACCCCTAGTGCTAGCATAATTTCCGAATTTGCAGGTACAGACGAAAGTCGAATTGTTTTAGAATCTTGGTAGAATATCACTTCACATCAGAAATAAATATTGCTGAATGGTTGCGAGGAGAAAGGCTTCGTACTTCATAACGCGTCATATGTTAATTTTTATAAATGTGTAGGTATTCGTGTCCTATCACAAATATTCGCTGATAAGAGTATGTCCCAAATAGATAGAGGATACGTTCCGTCCAGGCCGAAATAAAAAGGAGGAAAGTATAATTGAGCTGAAATCTAACAAAGAACACAGAGTCTGATGGAGAGTTACCTTTAGTACCTACCCTGTGTACTTCAAGGGATTAGAGGAGCCTTATGAAGATAGGTGATTGCTTTTTTTTCGACGGTTATTTTGAATGTAGAAAATATTGCGGAATGTGGGGTTTTTCACTGATGATCAAATAAGTTGAAAGTGGTCGAGTATTGCCGGTATTTCCGATATAGTTTTAGATTATCGCAAAGATATGGCCAACGGTAAATATTGAAAGCAATAACTATAAGGCTCCGCTGATTTAATTGTTGTTTTTTAAAAATTCTCTATACAAGCAGTGCAAATTTCTAAGCTAATTTTCCAAAATTGAATTTTCCTTGTGATTTTTTTACATCGTCTCTTAATCCCTGATTGAAATTAACACTAATTCTTGGTTTAGTAGATAAAAAAAAGTAATGCAGCATCTAAAATGTGACACAACATATTATGAAATTACGGAAGTATTACTCGACTTCTGTGATTATATGCTACAATTCTGTTAATAACAAAATTCGTACTATTCATCCGTGCTTTGCAATCAAAAGGACGTAATGTAGCCTTGCAAATAACAAGAATTCTCCTAGCGTAATACGTATCGATCCATCAAAATAGATTCAATTTCCTATTCAAATCCCTATTGGTGGATATTTCTGATTTTCCAAAACTTCCATAAAAATTGTGCTTAATGAGAAAATGCTTTTGAACTTACCTCGACCTCAACTGGTAACTGTGGTAGTGGTCTATTCCTGGCCTCAAAATATTTCCTCTCAATTTCAACATTTTCGCTCCACTGCCATAAATTACCAGGGTCAGTGCTGTCCTCTTGATTTATTGGTACTCCGATGATATTTAATTGTTCAAAACTGCTGGAGCTAGTTTCATCGGGTCGTTTCTGAATTCTTGGTCTGCTCAAGTGGTTACTCCTTCTCGGTCTATTGTTTAACATCCCTTGATGTCCCAGAAATTGTTGCTGCTGAAGAACCTGATTCTGCCTCCAATCGGGGCATGTATTTGGCAAATGTTTGTCAACATGTTTTTCTATCACTGATGTACAGCTACCAGATGCTATGTTATCCCAATGTCCGTGTTCATTTGCCTCAACATTGATTGTTGGAATATTTTCTCCAATACCAACACCACCAATACAATGTTGAAGTTGATTAAATGAAACAATATTGTTTCCGGTTGTTTTGTTTGGGCTTAGATTAAATTTAATATCGAAATTGTTGAGATTATTTCGAAGCCCACTAACATCGTGGGCCTCCATTCGATTTGGCTCGATGTAGTCCTCTCTATTTACCTCACATTTTTCTGGATAAAATTTATTCCTGGTGTCGAAATTCAAATTATAGTCACGTTTCATGCTCTTGTAATAAAAGGCATCACCCTGGCTGGGATAATGTGCACGACTTAATTTTCCGTTCATCACTTTGTTGGGGGCTGCGGATGCCGGTGTCGACAATGGAATGGGAGGTGTTATCCTTTGACTAGACAGAGATTCAATTACCTGATTGGACCTGGGATTTTGTTCGGGTCTTGGCCCACTTTTAATATAGTACCAGTCACTTAACTTTCTTTGTCTTTCGGTCTCAATGTGATGTTTTGCCGGCGTTGAGGGTATCCCAAGGATGCTGTTGTTTTTGCGTTCTTGTCGGAAGCTAATTTTTGTGCTGTCTTCATTGCTACCCAAGGTAATTTTGTTCTGGCCTTCCTCAAGCCTAACATTATAAAAGGATTCGCTTTCGGTTTCATTAGCAGTTTTCGCAACTTTGGGTGGAATTTCACATTGGCTGTTGAAATTGTCACCCAATTTTAACGTCTTCAGTTTTTTATTGTATTTGTCCAGTGATTCATAGCTGGAGCTGTGATATTGTGACATTCTTGTATCTGAAAAGGAATTAAAGAAAATATCATAAATATAGATGGAATTGTGGGAAGATCTTATTTTTTTATGAAGGGAAGTAGGATGAACTGTTTTATAATAACAACTTAATCGATAGAACGACACATTCTGCAAATATTAATACCATCACTGGCTATAAGAGGACTTTTATTTGCTTATATTTAAACCGGCGCATTGTAATGTATTTTACGAGAAGCAGAAATTGCAGTTTGTTTGCAGTTCTGGTCGTTAATGAAGGTTTTAGATTTTACCATTTTACAAAATTTTATGCACAATTCCGCTATTGTCCCTAACGAGTACTCTCTGGATGATGACATAACTAGGGGTTTCTAAATCATAAACAATATAACTATGACTATGAGTACCGGGTATAATTTTATTCTTGTACAAGAAGGCTATATTTGTGGATTCTTTGGATTCGTATTTGTTATTATATCACACAACCCTAATATTTAATTTTGGGTGGAAAGCTTCAAGTATTGCTTTGACTCATCAGCAGGTCGCAAATAGCGAAATTGAGTGACTCGAAAAAAAACAAATTAAAAATAGAAGAATGGAAAAAAATAAAAAAATGACAAAATTGAGAAAAATATTGAAAAAATTAGACTAATTCGAAGGGAATCCCTGTGTGTAAGCCCTCAGTAGGCAGAAAAAGAAAAATAAGGGTTTAGTATCAGCAGAAACGTTATACTCTTCAGTACGGCTTGGTTTCTGCCTGCCGTAGACACTTGAAAAAGATCAAATTGATTCAACTTTACATAAACTCAGAATAAAAAAATAATAAAATAATAAATAAAATTAAATGGGTTGTATGATGAAATAATATAAAAATAAGAATTTTTTCGCTTTTGCTGTTGTGCGGGCCGATCAAAAAGAGTCCAAAAAAATAGCCTTCTTGAACAAGACTAAATCATAAAGAGAAAACTCTTCGTAATTTACTTGATTTAGTTCATTTTTCGATTGAAATTTTCAACTTATCATTTAGCCGATAATCTCAAAATCCAGCAATATGTTATACACTCCGTATACCACATAATTAATACCGAACGCCACATACATATTTTACTCCTATTGTATGACAATGTTAATGCAATTTTCATCTTATATTGCAATATGTGTAACAGCCCACTTAACTGTGTTTGATATGTTGGAAGATATAAAGTTGATAGTCACGAATATTCCACATACAAAGCTAACTGTTCATCCTTGATCAATAATCATCATTTCCATCTCATCACCATCTGTAATACAATAAGAATGTCTAGAACTGATCGTTTTCACAGTATACGTAAAAATCCTAGAAGGGATTGCCCGATTTAGTCCATTTTTTTGTTGCTATTACTATAAAAGCACCATGCACCAAATTTCAGCTCTCTATGTTGTCACGTTCTTAGGCAGTGTCCAACTATATAGTGGAAAACGAAATTTTTGTATGGCAACCCCACGAAGGTGTTGCCCTATTTATCTCATTTTCGAACTTAATTTTACTTTTTTTCTTAAAGTCCATGTACAAAATTTCAACTTTCTAAGTGAACGCGTTCGCGAGTTATTGTGCGCACAGACGGACGGACAGCAGGACAGACAGAGGGACGGATGGACGGACGGACATGCAAAAATCAAAATAACTTTTATTATATTATGCATGCGTGTCCCATCCATTTTGCTCTACCATCATTATTTCGAACTCGGAATGACAAACTTAGTATACTTTATAGATTTCATCTAGGGTATAATAATTAAGATAAAGTTAAAGGAAGGTGAATTTTAATCTCAGTAAAGTGAGAAATGGAAATCGTTGAAATTCGTTGGCTACTTCACAAACGTCACAGTGAAGTAGCCTATGCATGATTTTGTGGATGAATGGTCTGATGGTCATTCATAGGAGAGCAAAGCAGATGCCCCGACGACTATGGTCTTGTAGTTGTTGAAGACAATTTCTTTCAAATTTAGAGACTTAACTGAAGGAGAAATTTAATTTGCTTGCGCTAGTAGAGTCACGATACAATCGCTGAGATAACGTGAAAAGAAAAAGAAAAGTCTTCGAGAAGGGAGCAATTATAAATCGCATACATTATTGTTTTCGTATATTATACATAGAGTTTTGCCTCGTGAGCAATTGAGGTAAGAGAGCTGATAGAATTCTGAGTTACTATCAAAATGAAACAAAGTCAACTCACTTACATGATAGTATAGCCTTATACTAGTTTAAGTTCAAACTAAGAAGATGTGCCTTCTTATAATAAAAGAATGTTTTCTTAGTCAATTCTCTTTCTCTGGTTTAGTGTGCAATAACTGTACAATAAAAAAATATTGTCTGATTTCTTTCTGACTATACTTTCAACAATCCACAAAGAATAATTGCGAGATTCTTCCTGAATCAAACCAACCAAAAAAGCGAGATCTGAGTTTCTGTTTCTACTGTCATATCCCTAAAAAAGTTCGTGTTATTCCCTTCGGCATTATATCATAAAAAAAGGAACACCGATGAATCAGGACAACCGGAAATGGTGACAATGTGCAATTTGCCAAAAGGATGAACCTAATATATATGCGACATATTGTGCCATCATTACAGTGAAAAAACAAATCTTTGCGTTGGCTGAACCAAAGCTCTATAAATACTGTTGGTTTAATAGGGTTGTCCCGTAATGAGCACCTCATATTTTCATTATTCCTCCTAATTGTATTTAGGGTTTTACAAAAACATTTTGGATCTAGGGAAAAAATATGAAAACTAAGTCTCACATAATAGAACTTGTATGGTGGCTACCGAATAATCATTTGTAATTTTCTTCTGTAGGTACTTATAAATATTTTTCAATAAATTCTAGAATAAACTCTGGTAATATTGGGGAAATCCATCTAGAATTTACCTATCAAATATACTCAGAGCCACTGAAAAAAGAGAAATACTGCCAACCTTCTTTCAGGAGCGTGCTTGAACTTTTTCACAAGATTTATGAAATTGATTTTAAGTTAAGAAGTGCAATAAGAACGTTAGAAAACATTCAAAAGAAATGGAAAGTACTGTGCATGGTGTAAATTAGTAAATGAAAAATGCGAAATTAAATGACGACAATTTGAGTGTATTCAGCTTATTATATTGAGAGTTTCAGTACAATTTCAGATATTGCTATGTCGTCCTAATTGATTTTCAGATCAATCCTTAACCGTAGATTCATAATCATATTGAGTCACATAATTCATAATTAGTAAATCCGTCAGACGACGGCTTTCATCTGACGATTTGCAGGGTTTTAAATATAATGTGATATAAAACATAGTTTTATAAATTAATGTAAGCTTATAAGACCATAATAGTCCATGGACGTGAACTTTTTGATTAGGAACAGTGGAACTAGTAGCCATCGAAAATTCAACAGTTGACGTTTTCCCAGAACTTATATATGTCTTTCACAGAATCGCTTTGAAGTTGGCTATTTACGTCGGCGCATAGTCATAATGGCTCAGTCAGTTTCTCTGAAATTTTTTTATAACATTTCTACGAGACTTTGGTTTTAGACATTTATTTACTGACTTATGTACATAAAATCCATAAGAATTAACCTTTGACATATTCAGTATGCTAAAGAACTAGCATAGTGTCCATCTTTGCGTTCTGCTACTGTATAACAAACAATATCATTTCAAACCAACAAATGTATTGAAATTTATTCCTCAAAACATACCCAAATTAAACTTAAGTACAAGAATTAATTAGTATATGCTAAACGTTATCTGTTATTAAAATAATATAAAATCGTTAATACAGGGCTACCCGTATATGGTCTGGCACATCTCCTCTTCTCCGTATTGAAGTTATGCTCAGCCCACTATTTAACTACTATTTTGTTATAAAAAAAAATACGTCATCAACACCAATTTTTCATATTGGAATTATGAAATCCAAAAGCTTAGCTTTAAAATGACTTGTCACACTCCTTACCCACAATGTAACCCTTTCTGCATTTTTTGCTTTTTTTTTATTATGCAAAACCAGCAAATAATACTTAATACTAGCGTAAACCTTATTCTGTTTTATACACTTTTAGGTAGTTACCATCTATTGAGTTTATAACCAGTATGGAATTCGGGAGCAATTTGATCATCTGTAGACGGCATCGTGACATGACTTCAAATTGACCTAGGTATCGGTATCCTTCTAGGTTGCCTAGGGCCAATATTCTTTTGTTCAGATATCTTTGGAATTCTGGGTCCGGTGCAGACTGGATACCTGGCTTAGGTCTCTAAGGTTTCCGCACCATGCACGTTAACATCGTGGAAATGACTTTTTGTAATATGAAACAAAAGTCCTGGAGTATTTTAGGAAATAATTCAGTTTTATAAAACCTTTCCCATCAGCCTTATTAAACTACCACAGTATAATAAGGCCCAAAACAAAAATTAACTTTTTCAAAATCTAATGAGGGGAATGATTCCCTTTAACCTTGCTAAAACTAAGAAAATCAACAAAATTCGTTATTTGTAATAATTTCCAATAAACAAAAAAATGGGCCTTTATACCATAATAATGCCCATCCAAAAAATTTAGATATAAATTTCTTAACCTGCAACAGGGTAAATCCAAACAGTCTTCATTCTTTGGAATAAAAATAATGTCACAATCATAATCCTAAATATAGGTTATAGGTTAGGTAGGGTAATAAGGCCCCACGGTCTACTCCTGTGTCCCTTATTAGACCCATGACAAGATTTTACAAAATGACTCATCAATCAAATAAACACAATGCTGGGCGAAATAGACGCCGAAATCATAAACTACATTACCTGACGTTCTACATGTGGAAATAGTAATTAAATAACGGAACTTATAATTTTTTTTAGGCGAAAATTATAATTCCAAGCAGCCGTACTCCTCGCGGTGACGTATCGTTCGCTACTGTCAAGATGGCGGGACGAGCTGCAGAAGCAGCTCGACGTCGATCGTGCCGACTTAATGCATGTGCGCATAAAGTATGATTGCTGCGATTCATTTTAGTAGGAATTTTTAAATATGGGACTTATTACCCTCCGGGTTTTATTTGCCAAAGGTACCGACAAGAAATATCGATGGTGTGGTATACAGATGGTTCACAAACGTACAGTGTACTCGGTCTGGGAGTATATGGCCCCAGATGATATATCTCAAAAACCCTGGACTTTACGCCTACCGTATTCCAAGCTGAGGTATTAGCCATAGAAGAATTCGCGAATACCTATATTAAAAGAGTCTCAAGGTACTTGTGGCAGTTGAAAGTTTTATCTCAGAGCTACCCTAAATAGCTGGAAAACCAAACAAAAGTACCTTCGTTGAGAAAGGCTACAAATACCCCATCAGGGAAGAACGTTTATCGACAGCTCTGATGGAAAAACAAAAGAACTCCTACACGTACTGCTTAGGAGAACAGAGCTTAAAATGATCATGGAGCTACTCTCAGGTCACTGCTTTTCGCGGTATCACATAAGATGGGAGTGGCTGAGACTTTATTCTGTTCATTCTTTCAGGATGTTCATGAAATCTCAAAGAACTTACTCTGCAATTTCGAAGCTTTGGGCAGGCGGCGATTACTCCATTTCGAGCACGCTATTCTTTTACAAAATTAGGTAGGAACGAATGGAATCTCACTACCAGAATGGTTATGGACTGTTTGAACAGTCTAAAATGAGGATTCAAGAATGGTGCAAACGATACGTTATAAGCAGAAAGAAAAGTAGAGCATCAAGGAATTGTGTAACATATGCACGCAATGGAAATGAATTGGATGAAATGGAATTAAGATGTTAATTTGCTACGTTCAACTTCGTACCAACATCCAGTAATGCTCAATATGTGTTGAGTTCACCAGTGAACAGTTATGTTTTACGCCTCTGCAAAGGTACCTACTTTCTTCGAAATCATCAATATAATATATTCTAGACACAGTGGTACAGATCCAGACAAAACACTCAATAAATATGTAGTTCAAAATAAGTGGAAGTTATTACAATGATGCATCATCCACTGGTGAATTGTGGTATAAAACTACAAAATAGCTTCCACCTAACTATGTGCAACTTCGTGATAAGCATACTTCCATTAATCAAATTGCAGCTGCCCCAGCTATTAAGAAGAAGAAATCTCAATCACGAATATGGTGTGACTCGAGGATGATGATGACGATCAGGGTTCCAAATCTATATTTGGTTGGAATCCAGCATATAAAATTTTTCGTAATTTGGACCTTAGTACATGATGTAGGTTTAAAAATTATGCATGAAAAACCAACGAATATGCAGTTTTCAGAAGATAAAAAAAGCCCCAAAAATGCATATATCCCTGAAACTGAACTAAAGGTTTTTATTTGTAAGCAGCCGTTCCACACGAAAATGATCAAAAAGGGCTAGTTTTGGACCCGACCATCTCCGATTTGGATGAAACTTTCACAGTTTGTAGGGAATACCAAACTAGCTCACGCATATTTCTTTGTTTCCTCCTACCACGCCCCAGCCCCGCTAGAGGGCTTAGAAATTTCGAGATTTTACGATGAAACGTCATCATTTTCAAAAAATCATATCTCGCTAACGGAGAAACCAATTTTTCTGATTCAAATGCCAAATGAAGCCAGGGGTGGATCCAGCTAGGGCGCTCGGGGAGCGCGCGCCGCCATGAAGACTACTGAAAAAAATTGCAGTAGATCTTCTGAATTTTTCCTAACCAAATGATTCACTAAGCAGTAAATCTATTATACTGCACCTTTTATAAAAAAACGCGTTCAATTTGATACATTTAGGAACGCAGGCCCTAGCTTACACCATTGGCAAGCGCCAAGGGTCTTTCATAAGCCCTCGAAGTAAAAACGGATTCTTATAATATTATCGGCGTGGTTTGGTAAAACAAAAATTTAGAGAAACAATTATAACTTGTAATTGGAGAAATTCAGAGAAATTACACAACGCGAACAAGTACTGATGCCTTGCTGTAGTGAGTGTTATTACATTTAAAACAACAGATTAATTTTTAAATATTTGTTTTGTATTATTTCGTAAAATGCAATAGTTAAACGTTAAATTAAAATAAAATAAATCTGCATATTGGGAAAGTCTCAATCAGTATCCTAGAGAATTTGATTGGTCGGTCTGTTTTGCTTCAAGGGATGTTGATGAATGCACATTTGAATTTAGTAGATTTCTAAGTTTTTGCATACATAAATACATTCAGTATTTATACAGCAGATCATAACAATAGCAAAATCACTCTTGGTTTAACGATAAGTGTAGTCAAGCAATACAAGCGAAATAGTCTGCTTTTCGCACCTATCAATTGCATTCATATGCAGAACTGAAACACTGTCCAAAGAGAAAAATTTCTTTTTGAATGTTAGAATCTTGGCAAGACGCAAAGGCAGCAAAGGTTTCTGGTCCCTGCCCGAAACCATCAGGCGCCACTTCATCAGTTCCTCTATTCCGATTGTTGACTCCCTGAATAAAATTATTATTTTGACTGTGAGATTCACTTCAAATTCTCCTTTTCCACCCACTTCACATCTCCCTTGTGGATATGTACAAGAGTCAATACACAACCATATGAGAGATATGGTCAAGGTCCTTAAGGAGATAGCTGCAGGTCCTGATAGTTTCAAGTCCCCGTTAAATAAAAGCTATGCCTCCTTGTTGGCTAAAGCTCTACGAAAACTATTCTACTTGCCTTATTCGACAGCAAAATTTCCAAGTGCTTGAAAACTAGCTCACGTTAAACCTATTCCAAAGAAAGGAAAGGGTAGCGATCCCTCAAATTATCGCCCAATTGCAATCACTTCGATTCATTCAAAGGTTTGTGAATCTATTATTAACTCCAAATTAATGAAGTATCTAGAAACTACTCAAACCCTCAACGATCGCCAATATGGCCTTTATTTTTCTGACTTTTCTTATGGAACGTTGAAACCGTAGTCTTCACAATTTTGGTGAGTCCAAAATCATTGCCCTAGATATTTCAAAGGCCTATCATAGTGTCTGGAGCTCAGCCCTTTTAGTCAAACTAAAAGCACTTGGCCTCTCCCGTTCTTTTCTGTTATGGATGTCGCTTAATACGGATTATATTAAATGGCGTTACATCTGAATCTCATTCAATAAATGCCGGGCTGCCGCTCTGTTTTCTCTCCATTTCTCTTCTCAATTTTCATTAATGATCTGATTTCCCTTACTTTCAATCCGATCCATTTTTTCCCAGTAGGTACCCTTGATTTCGCTTACTGCTTTGACACTCTTGCGGACTACACCGGATATGCCACACCTGTCAAACCAGATTGCATGACTAGATCCTTGAATAACCACCTTGATAATATCCTCGTTTGAAGCAAACCGAATCGCATCGAATTCAGTACATCTAAGTTCCAAAACCTTCCCATCTCTTTAAAACAAGATCATAATTTTTCCACTCTCGTATCTTTTGATGGAGCACTGTTTGACGATGATCCGTCTTTATGTATTCTTGACATTAATATTTGCAGTAAGTTAAGCTGAACAGATCACATCTTCTCTGTTGCCAAATAAGCATCGAAATATCTTGGGTTTCTGAAAAGGTGTGAGATATATTTCAGTCCATCTAGCTTCGTTTGATATTGTCAAAAAGAGAGCCTTCAGCTCATTGGCGTGGTGTCAAAAAGTTGTCATATGGATTCACACGAGCACCGCCGCAATGTTGGCTGCCTTTCGCTCCTATATTGCTACATGCATGATCAATGTTCTGATGAAATGTCTAGTCTGATCCGGATTCCTAAATGTAATACTCACACTGCAAGCCGCGCACATCCTTTTACCGTTCAGAATACTTTCGGTCATGTGCGAACGTAGAACAGACTCCAATCTTCTGTCTTTCCTCCGGCATGCAATCTGCGAAAGTTTAAGGGTGACATACATCAACACCTTCGCCACCCACGTTCCCTAATTCCTTTCTTTATCACCTCCTTGATATGCTGTGGTTGGCATCATAGTTCATAGGATATCTCCTGACCTTGGCTTAATAATATGAAAAAGCAAAAGAAGTCACTCTTTCTTAACTTGCCGAGGAAGTTATATACGTACAATGTATGTATTGCATCTGCTCTGTGAACATGTGGGTATTTTAAATAATCGTAAATTTTTAATTGAAATTTATCATAATTCGTGAATTTGATTAAAATACATTTCCCTAGTTTTACTAACTAAAATAGATGATTGAGAAGTTTTACACTTCCACCATTTACAATCCAAAACAAAATGAATAATTAAACCCCTCGTTTGACTTTCCAGAGTGTCAAAAGTTGAACGTTGAGCAACTTTCTTCGGTGAGAGTTGTAGCTTATCTGTTCGACCTGGATCTTTTAAATGATAAATTGTGTGCACTTGATATTTGCGAATGGTGGCCAGTGTTTTGGAACTTTGACATGTTTCTAGGCTATACCGTTTTTAAACCATAGTTGCCCCCCCCCCCCCCCCCCGACGACAAGATTCCTGGATCCGCGACTGAATGAAGCTTAAAAAAAATATAGCAGCACTAACCGAAAGTTTTTTCAAAATAATAGTATTATTCACTGGAGAGGACTGCTAACACTTCCTTTCTAGTTTTATTTTGAAGGTAGAAATCATTATGTACTGCTACTACAGTGTGTTTGTCTGATAAGAATTTCAAAAGTCACCCTATACCCAAAGTAACCTGCATGGGAACACTGCACTGTAGGGAATATATGTTTTTTTTTTTGTCTACCGAGTACCACCGCTTTTCTGTTTTGTATTTTTAGCACATTGCAGCTAGAATCCTTGTCTTTCCACGTACAAAAGATTGCGATTGTTGTCGGCTTCGTTTTTGAGATACGAACTTTTAAAATCACAGGAGTAAACCACCCCAACTCAAAATCTCGAATAAATATTTTCCGATTTGCAAAATTCCTCTTGCTGCTTTTATTCAGATTTCTTTCTGATTTTTTGAGCATATTTTCTCTCCCCTTCCAAATTCGTTGCGAAAATTAATTTTCGACGGCCAAAATTTCTGTCTGAAATATTTCGAAACTTACGTAAACGAATTGTCGGTGAATCAATTTTTTTAATTTTTCAATAAATGCACGCTTATAAGGAAATTATCTATTCGAAATTTCAGGAAGATCAGATTTGTCTATTTCAAAATAATAAAAATTTCAAAAATTATCTGCCATCTACCAGCGATCTTTGAAAACTCCCGCACATGGCATTTATATAGTCAGCAATCTTCATATATCCTTTATCGGTGGGATTTTATCTGAATTATTTTAGTGCTTTCCTTCAAATTCTGCGTCAATTTAACGGCGAGAACTCCCGCGAAAATTTGCAACTTTGAATATTTTTTAAGAAAGCCTATAAAAAAATTGCGATTTGGGTACTTTTTGGAAAGGTCACAACGAGTATATACGAAAAAATGAGTTACTTTTTTTTTGCATTCCACTTTTCGGTCGATATTGCCCCAAAAATCGTTATTTTTGAATTACTGAATCCACATTTTTGCTAAGTGGTGCCACCTCTCTGGAATTTCTTGGACCACTTCCCAGATGTTATTATAGGCATATTAACCCTTGGTTTGTCTGCTATTTCAAAATAAAAATAAAAAGAAGCAAGTGCTAAAGGTTGCCAATGGAAAAATCTCCTCAGTGCAGTGCTCCCATAGAGGTTGCTTATTTTTGTCTTTAATAATTCATATCTCAAAAACGAAGCCGAACGAAATTCCAATTTTTTGTATATAGGTAGATAAGATCTGTAGCTTGAAAATAAAAATAGAAAAAAAGTGCTAGAAGTCCTCTCTAGTGAATAATAGTAATTTTTCGAAAAGTATTATTAACAAAAAAAAAATGTTTCGTTTACTGCTGCTATATTTCTTATAAAAAATTATAAAACTTTAAGCTTCATTTAACATTTGAATCAGAAACATCGATTGTTCCGTTCACGAGATATGGTTATTTGAAAATGACGCTTCATCGTTAAAATCACGAAATTTCTAACCAACTAATAAAACAATATCGGTGAGTTTTTTTCGTGCTCCCTACAAATTGTGAAAGTTGCAACCAAATCGGAGATGGTCGGGTTCCACGGTGATCAGATTCGTGTAGAACGGCTGTATATGTATTAATCACAACCGGATGATCTTATGTTCCAGGAAGAAGAAGGTTGATGATGGTCATCATAACGAGGCCATGAGCAGATAAAGATTCGAAACAATTTCTTGAATTTTTTGCATTTCATCGATTGTGGTCTACAACAGTCAAATGATATCGTCTGGAAACTTCAAACGTTGAACGTTCAACCATTTGGGAAAATATATTGCAAAACCTCTTATTCTAAGGTTTTTTTGTACGGAATGTTGGATTTTTCTTATGTGACTTATATGGCTACCCCACAATCTTCGCAGAGCTGGTGTGAAGATGGAGCTTTATTTTCATCACACTCATAGCTTATAATGCATCATTTAATTTGTACATAACTATACTTTGAAAAAATGACATAAGAACTAAATACTTCTGTGTGAAGGTAAATCCTGTCTCGAAGATGACGAGTTACTCTCAACAAGATTAACATTTTGTTTCCTAAACAAGCATAGCATCCGATAGGATGATCTACTGTAAAATCTTTGTATTAACAAATTCTTTATGCCTGAACATGTATACGTTTTGAAGGAAAAATAAAAAATAGTAATAGTTTTTCTTCAAGTCCCAAGATTTTTCATTTATTTTCTTTATCAACAGGAGAAAAAACTCTCACCTTCAAAGTTTCGTATCGTAACATGATTCAATAACTCCACATCAAGTTGACCATTGGAATGCTCTGTACCTAATGGATTTCGAATTAAATTTGATTCGTTTCGTTCATTCAATTCGACCAAACTAAGATTTCCATTATGATAAAAGAATTACCCGAAATAGAGAAAAAAAAAGAAAAAAAAATGCCAAAAAGCCAAAACGTGTCGCAAATATTTCTATGGAATTTCTTAAACTACATAAAATCATAGAGAGTCTTGTATGTTTGTTCATATATTGAGCTTGAGCCGAAGGAGGTTAGGAAAGGTCGCATTTACGTCAAAGGGGATGTTCACTGAAAGAATTATTTTTCCTGCGGGCTGCAAAGTGTGTGATGTATTCCGATATCTTGACCCAGGGTTGGTTGCAAATCCCTATAGCTTTATGCTACACAATTCAGGAGTTGTGGAGCAACAAAAGATTCTCTGCAGCAAGAAGACTAAACAAGATTCAGATAATCCTTTGACTGTTATTCGAGATAAGACATTGAACTGGATCTACTTACTGCACATAAATCTTGCTTTTTTGTAAGGGATGGGAGGATATGTTTCGATTATTCTGGTAACGGATGTCCAGAACAGGACACATTTTACGATAATAGAGAATAGTATTACAAGGATATACATATTTTTAGGGATTTGAATGAAAATGTGCAGTTATTGGAAGCACTGAACTATATGATTTTGAGGATATTTTTGGTAGAGTGGTCTCTTTTGGTTGAAAGATTGTCACCATTCTTGTTGGAATCGTATAGATCATGGGAATTTTGTTAAAGTAAAGTCAACCTAGAAACTGTAAGGTGGATTCATGTTTAAAAAAATATTTATGGTGAGATGAAATCAATTTTAACAGTTTTAAAAATACAGGTGAAATAGAATTGTGTTTGGTATTAGTAAAATATGGTGCAAATTTGAATTCAACCTATTTATTCCTACTTGCTTCACCTCAGATCTCTACCCTTCCGGATGATTGCATTAACAGCGTAGTGGTTGGAGAATGAAGAATGAAAATATGTATACCTAGATATAATCTAGGTTTTGAATAACAATTCAGCAGCGATATCATAGGGATAAATATCTTGTAACCCATATTTTATGAAATCATTCTTATTGAAAAGCCTCAGTACTGCATGGGATTTTCCTATAACTAATAACAAGTAATTTGTCCATTTCGTTATGGTGCCTTCTGGTGTTAGTCATAAGAAGATATTCAACGAAACTTTCGCATTCCCTTATGGAAGAGCATAAACAAATTGGATAATTCTCGGCAAAAAAAGGCTTCTGAACGACGATTAGGACTTAGCATTTTTATCGAAACCTTCGGATACTGTACCTTCTTCAGCATTAATGTTGTTTTTTCTATGATGTAGCCAAGCCTCAAGGGATACCCTATGAGGCAAGTAGCATAGCCCTTTTAGGAAAGAAGAAGACATCCGACGCGTGACGTCGGTGCTACAGGGAATCAATAGTTGCTATTGTTATGCTTGTGTTATCGCTAATATGTCGAAAGGCGTTCTGTTGGACTTTGACTAACGCGGACAACGCAGTGCGTCAGCATCTGCGTAAATATTGGAATTATATCAAAATCTAGACATGATATGAGACATGTAGATTTACGTCAAGTATGATGCAGTAAAATAATTTTTGCATCTTTGCAAAACTATGAATAGGGTTGAAAGTGGGGCTTACAGATCATTAATCAAAATTAGAAAAAGAGTAGGAGAAAGAATAGAACGTTGCGGTATACCGACATTTATTATACTTAACTCCGTCCAATATAATTTGGATTGAACGGCATGTGAGAATTTTTTTTATTTATTTTAAGGACAGAGGGTCCAGACCTCAGAGAGCTAAGAGAGCAGAATGCCAGACTCTGTCGAAGACCTTCAAAATATCCAATGCGACGATTTTTGATTCCCCAAAAATTATGGAGACATTGATTCCAATGCTTGGTAAGGAATGTTAGTAAATTTTAAGTAGAGCAGCTAATATGAAAGCCGTATTGGCGGTTGCTAATAAGGTGGTTAGCCTCTATGCATTTCATCAATAATTAAATGTTGATGAACATGAGCATGTCGAAGGAAAGACACCTGTCAAATAGGACAGGTAAATTAGTTTTTGTAGATGTTTGCTCTAGAAAGCATGCAGTTGTTGAGTACTAGGGGCGAAAACCATCAGATCCAATAGCCTTAGACACATTGAGACTCACGAGCACTTTGAAGACCTCCCTTGTACGGAAGTGTATCGGTTTTTGATCATGATTACATATGGTGGAGAAAGATGTACCTGTGTGCCTGTGTACAAATCCCCGCTGTGAAATAGAGGTAGTACGGTACCAAAGAACTGGTTATGTTGTCCTTTTAACAAGAATAGCTCTTACTACTCTTGCTACTTATAAATACCTTATGTCTAATGCTTTGGTCGAATTAGAACTTTACCCGCTAGATAATGGATTTACAGAAGATACGTGGCTCTCTATAGATCTGTCTCAATATCGCTGAGTGACGAAGGACTGGTGTTCAAGGAAATATGATTTCTCTCACAATCGCAATGGCAGCTTCAACATTATCGTATGGAAATTTTCTCCAACAAACGGAAATGATGTCTACAATAGTTCAGCTAACTATTCACTTAGCCGAAATTCTCTTTAACTTTGCATAAACTTGAAGTAAGAGAGGTCCTCCAAATCCATATGTCAAGTATCCGAAAAACTGGGTAGGAACGTCGTACACCAAACTTCTATGTAGATCGAAATGCTGAAGTAGTGACCCAAGATCCTCGAGTTTTACAAAAATATGCCATGCGAGATGGTGAGCTCGCTACAACTAATGAATTTTTATATAAATAATTCTTTGCACGTCTTTATGCATGTCTTGCTCGAAATTTCCATTCGATTTACTTGAAAGTTTGAATTTGATTTTTAATACTTTATACATAATTAATAATTTTTTCCTAACATTAAAAGAAATGTTTATTTTTTGCTGATTCTGGACATTACGTTTTTCAAAAATCCGCCATATTTGTTTACCCTCTGTAAATGAGCCTATTGTGCCTCTGATAAATAAACAGACTAAAATTTAAGTGGTTATTAAATAAAATTTAAAAGAATTTTCTTATGAATAAAGTTATTTTCTAATAAATATATTTGTTTGGATTTAAGTAACTCTAATTGCTGCTGAAGTATGACAGATATCGGCTGTTGTCAGGCACGTATACAGGGGTAGGGTAACGGGGGTCATGACCTCCCCCAAAGCACCACCTTACCTTCGCGATAAATTGAATGTGGCGCTGAGCTGTAGAGCGAGTTTCAAAAGTCTTAACAGGACGATTTTCGTATGGTATGGACACAATGTGTAGTTGGCGCCAGCGATTAATGCTGGTGCTGTAACGCACTTTTCCATTCTGCGGCGACAGCTAGCTCTGGGTTGGGCGTTTGTTTATCTTCTTTTGAATAGTTATAGTGGACTCTGGGTATAATGGTCATTTGGTCGTAGCTCTTCGTCTTTGAAACGTGTACGATTTTTTTAGAATTTTATTTGTGTTTTATGTACTATGTAGTGTCGAAAAGTCATATCACAGGATGGTAAATAATTTTGGAATACTACAAATTTATTTTAGTATAACATTGTTTAGAAAAAAACACGTAATACTTAGCAGCCCGGTTAATATGATGCCGATTACTCTTATAGATGAAAAGAATACAATTTCGAGATTTGAAAGTCTTATTATTTCTAAGAAATTGGTCAGCGATCATAAATTTTTTTTACCTATCTGATTTTCCGACATAAAATCGATAACAGGACAACTTGGTGGGGAGCTCGCAGCAGAAGCATAAAAACTAACTTAACGAATTTTGAATTAGGGTTCTTCCAGTAGAATCCTAGTTCCATGCAATCAACGTCTACCCACCCGTTGATTCTCCATGGCGACATTGATTCAAGCCTAAGTTGTTCAAACTTTTTACGTTCATAGGGAAGCATTAAAGTTTTCTTTGAAATATACCTACAAATTGTTCCTAAGAGCTTTAATGAACCGACACCGACAACAGCCCAAACGAATTGGTGGATCTATGTTTCGGACAAGGGCAGAAGCATTCAGTTTTCTTAGAAAGATTTGATATTTTTTCTTTAGATTTTTCATGCACTACTGGGGCCGGATTCTGCAATTCTGAGAGTTTGGGAGTTTGAGAGATGAGAATTTTCGTTTTCCCCGATTAAAACTCCTTAACTCTCCATTCGTGATACGTGGGTAGTTAAGGAAAACGTGGGAAGTATCGCAATATTGAAGGACGGCTAACTCTATGTGGGAGGGTCGTAGAGCATTGGGGGTTTTTCCTTCACATTTAAAGTCTAGAGTACAAAAATATAGATGACAAATTTTTGGGGGAGGGGCTTTTGGAGATAGGGGGTCGTACAACCCTTCATTGGGTGTTATACAAAATACGTCATGTTTGCTATCAAATTAAAGATGGAGAAGCGAGTGTTGTTGTGATGTTGTTTTTTTTATCATGTTAACTTCATATCTAACTTTTTACCGCCGTAAGACGGATTTTTTGCACTTGGGTCATATACACCCCAGTTCCTGTATTTTGCACATCTATTAGTAATCTATTGTGAACATTTTTCTCATGGAAAGTGAATTTCCACGACTTACCAGTTCTTCGTAATAATGAGTAGAAAATATGTCCATTTTTGTACCAAAAAGCGGCCACATTTCCTCATCTTAAGAAGGACTGATTCATTTCTTTTCCAGTTGTTTCCAAAACCATTTACCGAACTCAAAACTAATTACATACCGAATTAGGGAACAACATGTAGATGTGTTTTAATCCTACATACAAGCTTTAACGCGCATATCTTAATTTTTATAGCATCTCTTCTGTACTGGAAGACGATCAAATTAACCATTTTCGCGTGATTTAAAACTTTTAGCGGGTACCTTGCGACACCAAAATTAATATTTCTCTGTAAGTCTTACAAGGATTTCCATAAATTTCTTTTGTAAATATAGCCAGGATATGTGGTGAGTCCATAATTTAATTTGAAAATCCTAGGTACCTAGGTACCTTCACAAAACACAACAAAAACAGCGAATGCTGTCAGTTGAGAAATATTCTTCTTACTTCTCCACAAATAACACAGCTGAGAGTTTTGTCGAGTGGAAAAGATACAATACAAATTCCCCGAGTTACAGAATTCCGATTGGATAGTTAAGTGTCAAAAGAACTCTCATCTTCACAACTCCACAACTCTCCGTGTTAGTGAGTCCGAGCCCTGGTGGCCAACCATGGTTCCAAAGAGTTATATTGATTCAGGTATATTGGCTCGTCCTGGTCGCGAAAGCTATTTATGAGCGTTGGCTATCATACATTTTGTTGTTGGAAATTTACTTGAAAATTTTTCGTAAGAATTTTATACAGAATTTTTACGGCAAAACTATAAAAACAAAATTCATTCGCTTTCCTCTGCGGTAGTTGGGATTGCTTTGCTTGTACTTTCGTATTAATTCAAGTAGTGTTGTTTAATTTAACTTCACGTTTACTTTTAATTTGTAGGAGAAGAATAAGCTTGCTATATCAATTAGCAATGAAAGTAGAAATAGTAGATAAAGTGTAAAGCGGAAGACTGATAAGAGCATTGACAACTTTTTTCAGAAGAAAGCAAGATCAGTTAAGTTCCCATCAGAAGAAATAGTCAGCAACACACCTTGCACTCCTACTCCCATTCCTTTGAATGTGAATGAAGGTTCAAGCTCTTACACCCAGTCAATTACTTCACCCGCCACAGAATAGCATGCATCAGCGTCAATTTCTACAATCTCTGCATGAGAAGGCGTATCTGGTTATGAGTCCTTAATGTCCACCCTGAGATCGATACTGATGGAGATAATATTATCGATAGGTTTTACAAATCAAACTGAATTGTATTTTATGATATAACGTAAATATTATTAAAAAAAAATCAAATCGAAAGCGACCTCTTCCGACCCCCCCCCCCCCCCCCGAACATTTTAGGTGTGACCCTCCCTAGGCTGCAGGTCTGGATACGCGCCTGGCTGTTGTGCTATTATAATCGATAATTAATTTGATGTGGCTACATTTTTTGCAAGTTCAGTAAACAAAATATTATTAAACTCTAGCTGAGTTCGGCTGCACTAAGGAAAAAAAGTAACTATCCAATTTTAACGTGCATATATAAAATTTTTATAGCATCTCTTCTGTACTGGAAGACGACTAAATTGACCATATTCGCTTGAATTACAATTTTTATCGGGTACCTTGAGACACAAAAATCCTTATTTCTCTGTAAGTATTGCAATGATCTCCATAATTTGTTTTTGTAAACATAGCCAGGATATGCAGTGAATCCATAAATCAATTTGAAAATCCTAGGTACATTGGTACCTTCACGAAGGACAACAAAACCAGCCAATACTGTTAGTTGAGAAATATTTTTCTTACTACACAGCTAACACAGCCGAGAGTATTGCCGAGTTGAATAGAGAGTTTGGCAAATCTCAATACAAATTCCACGAGTTACAGAATTCCGAGTGGAGAGTTAAGTGGCAAAAGAACTCTCATCTCCACAACTCCACAACTCTCCGAGTTAGTGAATCCGGCCCCTGGTTCCAACAAGACGGCGCCACGGCACACACAGCGCGCGACACTATTGATTTAGTGAAGGACGCTTTTCCGGGCTGTGTGGTCTCTCGTTTTGGCGATTTACCCTGGCCTCCAAGATCATCTTTCTTTGGGATTATTTCAAATCACTGGTGTATGTGAACAAGCCACAGACTCTCGCAGCCCTAAAAGAAAACATTCATCAAGAAATAAGGAACATATCGCAGGAAGTGTTACGGCAAGTAATGGAAAATGTCATCAGTGGTGGATACAGGGGGGGGGGGGGGCTTGCCCCCCCCCCCCCCTCCAACTTCAATTGCCCTACCGTAAAAATTTATACTCTAATCAAATAAAATTAGAAAATATATATAAAAGAAAATCTTTTTAAAAAAACTGCTTCCAAATCCCTACTAAAAAATAGAAAATAATTTCTTCCTTCACAAAAGTTCTTAGAGTTTCTCTTCATTTTATATTGTAATTAAATATTGAAATTATATTAATATTTATTTGTGTATAAAATTTAAAAATTTCAAGGTACAAAAAGAAAGCAAATTCTGAGCAATCTGATGTTTTCGAAAAATGTGTATATTTGTATTTAATGGAATATCATCTGTATATTGGAAAGTCGTAAGTGCATATTTTATGATTTTAGTAAATCAACTTTTAAATTTTAAGCCTTCAAAAATAAAAACTGTATGATAGAAGTTTTTCGCTTTGTTTTTTTCTTTGATGTTCCAATTAAATGATAAAAAATCATATTACTAGGTATTGTATAATAATTATCGTTAACTAATATAAACCTGAAAGAAAAAGGTATATGCCAAAATGAATTTTATTAAAATTAATTACTAGCACGTACGATTTTCTAGAGGAGTTCCAGTAAATAAATAGTAATGTTATTTTATGGTATCAGATAACTCAATGCATTCGAATAGGCTATAGAAATTCTTAATAGAATCATACTGCATATACTACTACTCTGCTTTAATCAATTATAGAAACTTCTTCCAAAATTTATTAATTTATTTTAGTCTAAATAAAGCCTGAAAATATGTTTTATCCTGCTTAGACAAAAAAGGCGGCAAATCTTTTATGTTCTTTATTTTTTTCTTCGGTAGCTGGAAGATCGTATTTTTAGAGTTCGGAGAAAACCTTTTTCTGGTCTCATAAAGAAGTTCGCTTTAAAGATACGATCAATCTCCAGACTGAAGTTTAATATTTCAACTTAAAGAGATCACCGGTTCCATAAAGTAAAATCGTCAGTTTTGTAAACGGAAAGCTCTGGGAATTAAGCTTAGTTGTTCTTTTAGCAACACTTTTGAAACCAGTTGAGTTTATTTCGATTATTCGTAAAATCACACTTCAATATTTCATGTTGCTTCAAATCCTGAGCAATGATAGTGGACTGTGATTTCTGTATTCTTCAAATATTTGTCGAACACTGTAACATTGTGAACGCTATTTGAGTAACAGACTTGTTTTGTTTGTTGTCATTCAAAATTTGCAATATAGCTGTCAAAGTTATTCTGTTTTGGTTTTGAGAGATACATAAATCATTCCACAGAAATATATGTTCGCCACGTGAGCCATTCAGTTTAAGTTTTGTTAATAACCTTTTAAGACCTCATACTAAATCATTCCCTGAACGGCCGCTAAGTACTTCTGTCCACACGGCGTAATATGTTATGTTTTTTTTTTAATTTGGTAAAATAATGTAGCGGTTAGATTATACGTTCAATTTACGTTTATAATAAAACATCGAAGCAAATACCTTGGTAAATTGAAGACACTCTGCAAATCGTATCATATAAATATAGTATTGGGGTCAGTGGCCGTTCCATCAACTTTTCTTCCACTTTTTAGTAAAATCTTAAACACTACAAATATATCAGTGTTCAAGTACATATTCAACAGACAAAACAATGTGAAGATCGGTTCGATTCTTTGTCTTTAACCCATTGTTCAGGGATATTGATAATGTGCTATGGGCACAAGATTAATTATCAATTTCTGCGAGGTTATCCTGAATATAAATAAAATGTTCACAATACATTTCAAAATTTAAAAGAATTGCTGAGGAGGTAATCAGTTATATTAGCCTACTGCCATTCCCGTAATTTCTGTTTGAATTTAATTCGAGTCCCATCTTGTTTAATAGCAGGAAATAACAAATCTAAATGATGTGCGTTCATTGACGTTAAAATATCGATGTCTATTTTACATTGTATATGTTATGAAAAATTCTTTTATATGCACTCTCGTTATTTTTATTATACATACCTACATGCCTTTAAAATATTGGTGATATTCCTCAAAATTATATTAATCGAATTAACTCCATTAAGTCGATCAAATCGTTTGTAACTATTTCCACTGATTGTACTTCCCCTGCTTCCTTTATTTTACCTAAATTAAAAATAACACTTTCAACACTCATCTTTCACTTTGCTCAAATAACTTCATAGTTAAGTGCGCGTTTTCTTAACTATGAAGTCATTAGCAAGATCTGTACTTTACCAATTTCCGTAATTACGCCCGAACTACAAATTGAAGTTTTTTCGATCCAGTTTTACTTTCAAATGCACCCAATTAGTAGCAAACTGATTGATACAGATAGTAGCTGTACTTCATTGTTCGGGTATACAAGTATTTTTATTAATTTTACGATATTTTCCTTTACGAAACTGCATGTAATACTACACAATCTCTCTCTAAAGAATATGTACGAAATATTCGCAATTTTAACATTTCATATTATCAAAAGAAATTCACATTTCGTAAAAACTATGAAGCAAGCTTCGACAATCGTAAACGTACGTGCGTTCCTTTTGTACGAAAGGCTTTATAAATTTTTAAAATATGTGTGTTAAAATGCGTTATAATTCCTACAAAAATCCTATAGATTTTAATTAATTTTGTCCAATACTGCGAAAATCTTTCAAATTGAGAATTTACGACAGTTTTTTTAATTACTTTATTATATTTTGTTTATAATTTTGTACAGGTGTATCAAACTTTTGTATTACTTCAAATTCAAGCCTGAGTTATAATGTGACGCTGTCGCGAGAAGCTGTCGCGAATGCTGTTGCTGATGCTGACGCGGACGCAGTGCATATTGCTTATGCTGTTCCAATGATGATGCTCTAACATATGTTGAATTTTCGTTTCATTGTTAAATAAAATCATTAAATCGCAAAAAAATAAATTAACTAGTTATTAAATACTGTGGCATTACTTAAAACTTACAATTTTCACTCACAATTTCAATGTTCTGCAAAAATAAATTACCTCAACTGCAGCTGTCAAGGTGTTGCGCGTCTCAAGTTGAAATATTTCAAACTTAAATCAACGCGACCAGCGTCAGCAACATCCTTAGCGACACACTGTACCTGCGTTTGAGTACTTTCATACATTTTAACTTTTGACAGATTTATCGACAGTATCCGCGACTCGCGACAGCGTCATATTGTAACTCAGCCTTCACTCTGTCATTTCACCACTGTATGTATGATATAACAATACTAACAATGAGCTCATGTAACCTGTAGCCAAGTAATATACGAGGTGTGATCAAAAACTTTGGTGAATGAATGTTTAAAACAGCAACTTCTGGCGCTATATCCATTCGAAGCTATATGTCTGACAGCCTGATTCTTTCAGAAAGTCAATGTTAAGGTTAAACAAGTTGTGACTTGTCAGTCGGCTTCCAGAGTGGGAAGAGTAACGTCATGTTTACCGTATCTCTCGAACATTATGCATTTCGAACAACGTGTTAATATTACATTTTGTTTTAATTGGAAGAAAGTGCCAAAGAATATATAGAGATAATGAGCTGACCCTGAATACTGTCTATAAGTGATTTGAGCGATTTAAGCAATGGTAGGGACGTGCTCACGAAAACGCTCTGTGCCACACCTCACTCTCGATACGCGAGTTCTTTGAAAAAACAAAATAAATCCTGATTGTCCACATCCACCGTAACTCTCTGAATTTAACACCATGAGACTTATGGCTCTTACCAAAAATAAAAACTGCACTAGAAGAAAAACGTTTGACACCTTTTTCGACATTTAGAGGGTCACGACAGAGTAGCTGAAGGCCGTTCCGAAAGAAACCTTCCCGAAATGCTTCCAATTATGGAATCAACGTTGGAATAAGTGCATCGCTAGCCAAGGAGAGTACCTACTTTGGAAGAGAATAATTCGAATTTGATGTAAACTGATTTGTAATAAAACCACTCACCTTTATTTTTATCACACCTCGTAATATAAGTAATTAGTTTCTTTCTTATTTCCACTTCTTATTTTAAAAATTTTTAATCGCCCCCCTAGAGCAAATGTCTGGATCCGCCCTTAAATATCATAAATAGGGCCAAGATGTGCATCAACTCTGGAGGTCACCATTTAGGAGACATAATCTTCAAATCCTAATGCGACGAAATTTCATGGCACAAATACCATATACATATATAAAAAACTAATTCTAGTTTTCAAATTTAGAAAAGAAGTTGTAGCTGAACCAAATAGGGTCAGTACTTTGCGTCACCCAGTATAACCCCCAACACTTAGCATGAAACATAAAAACGAATTTCTGAACTTTTAAAGGAAGATAATTATTAGAGGATCATTTATGAAAGGCACATAAGTCGAATTCAATACGGCACATTACAATTACAATTGAATTCCTTTACAGATTTAATAACAGTCAGGCAGTAATTGAAGTTTTCTACTAAATTTGGAGTTTCACGACAGTGAAGATATATGAGATTAAGTGATTCATAACAGAAAAAAATTTCTTGAATGTTACTTCAATTTTAGTATAGTAAAATTTTCCAAAACAATGTGGACCATATATAAATTTAATTTAAAACTTATAAATTTATGTGCAAAAATGCTTAAATTTAATCATTCTAATTAGTAAAATTCAACTAAAATAAATTGCTTAAAACCGCAACGGGTGACAGAAGTTCTCCATTGAACGGAAATATTTATGTTTTTTAAGAAATTAATAATAAACATGCATAAAAGTGAGTGAAAGATGCAACAATGTGTTTAAGTATAGTTTGTGTAATTTTTCTTCTAATGAAATCAAAACATAACAAACATTTATATGTGCATCGCAGTCTATTTGTAAATTGCTTCCAGTATTTTAATATTATGAATCTGCATTTAATCTCTATTAATGAATATTTCTCTCTTTGTTTTTTGAAGATATTTCGTGTAAATTTTTCTGCTAATATTAAGTCCAAAATTTTACTTTATTTTATATTAGGTACATGGGAGCTGTGAAAATATTAAACTGAACTTGAACTATTAACTGCTTTAAAATAAAATTTATGTTTATTTTTTTTATAGAGATTTTACTTTTTAGTAACGAAAAGATTCTACCAACAATTCTAAGAGGATTTTGTTTTCTTAATTTAATAAATAATAAAATAAACAAAGGAATAGCATCCTACCGATGTTATGAACAAATACAATTTTTTAATATTATATTTGAATTTTTATCACAGGTTATTTCGCGATACAAATTGTCTTCCGAAATAACCAGGGCGTTCACTTTAGAAAAGTAACTAAATATATTTTTCATATGAATTTTACGCATTTTATTGCTATGTTTGCAATCGTGTGTGTAATTTTACAAACAATATGTGAATTCAATTACTAGGGAAATGTGTAATTTTAGAACATTGACTATTGAAATTAATAGGGATTGGCTACTTAAACAGTAGTAAATTGCCTACTTTAAAAGTAGTAAGATTTTTTAACTATGTACTTTATAAACTCTCTCCCCATTTCATGCAACAACTAATTTTTGCACATGATCCTAACTAGAAATTTTTATAGAATATACTTTAGATTTAGACTATTCCAGGAAGGAAGAAAGTGGAAAATCGCCACAAATTCTATAAACAATTTTTATAAGGATAAAGGTCATATATATATATTTTTTGAAAATTCCACCGAGGGTATTTTTTCTACATCCTTTCCAAAACCAAAAAAATTATTAATTTCAGCTGATTATAACTGGATACATAAATTTTTTACGTTAGGCTGAAAAAACAATAACTTACATATATAAGGTAATAGGTTGACGAAATTTCAACCAATTCGGTGACGTCGTATCAGAAAGTTGCTCGAAGCATCGTGAAGATATTGAGAAACTATTGATGCACTTCTTCAACACTGATAAAAAATATAGCGAGCGGTGTGGGGGGGGGGGGGGTGTAGTTCAAATCAAGGAATCAAGCATAGTATAAGAATATAAAAATTTGCGTTTCCAGGCACTTTTATTGATATGACATTTTTTCTCTAGATATCTTTTAAATACAGCAACTGCTTAAATTTTATTAATCAGGCACAATGGTCTCAAATTTAAAAAAAAATTTTAACATTTTTGTTTCGTAGCATTCCCAGAAGCGCTCTCCACTCTATTTATAAGAAGGTTTAGAGATAGCTCACGCTACTGGCTGGGATCATATAAATATATATTAAACGTGTTATACGTTATACGTGTAATACGTGTTATATGGATAAATATTACTTTAAGTAGTACACTATATCGTTTGTAATACAGATATTTGATAAAAAATTGTGTAAGGATGCAAAAAAGTCCCAATAAAATTGTGTAAGGATGCAAAAAAGTCCGCCTAAATAAAACATATTTTCTCGGCCAGCAAACTGATTATATCTCAGTATTTTCTGATTATTATTAACGACCAATGAATGTTTCCAGGTCACTTAATGTTTTTGAAATCATTTGTAGAAAACCTATTATAAAAATTTTCTAGATTAACCTAAGCGAAGAAAAAGAAGAAGTCCAGCAGTAAGCTGCAATATTCTCTTTGTAGACGTTTCACATTCCAAATTGCAAATTATGAGATTTTCGTCTTTTTGTTTGATAGGCCAAAAGCGGATTTGCAGGGCTAATTATGTAAAAGGAATTTCATAGTTTGAATCGATTTTAAATATATAAATTGCATCGCTGTTAAGAAGCATTGATCGATTGAGTATTTGACAGCGTTTAATTTGTTAAGTGCTTGTCAGTCTGGTTTCCAGGCTAGCCGTGGCTGTGAGATTGTAATTCTTAAGGTGACCAACGATATCCATGGTTGAAACCTCATATTAGAAAAGAATTGGTGAATATGTCCGGGTTTAGGCTGTTTAGGTGTTACCGTGGTTGTCGTCGTGGAGGTGAAGTTGCAGTATATATCAAAAATTATTTGGCTACTAAATTTGTGTGTCAATCAAAAGGAGAAGATCTACAGTATTTGTTTTTGGAATCCGTGAGTAATAACAATAAGTTTATAGTTGGTGTCGTCTATAAACCGCCGAATATGACCGATATTCAGGCTCTAAAGGATCTTTTAATGGACTTAAGTCCTCAATATGAACATCTTATTATGGGAGGTGATTTTAATATAAATACTTTTGAGTCGAGTCGTTCTGCTCGAGTTTTTCTAGATTTCTTATCATCTATCGATCTTCATGTAGTCAATAGTCAGCCAACTCGATTTGCAACATCGTCAGAATCTTTACTAGACTTATTTATCGTTAATTGCAAAGAAGATGTACTTTTCCATCATCAACTATCATCGCCTGGCCTATCCGATCATGACATGCTCTTTTTGACATATCTTTTTAGCCCACCAGCTAATTATGATGGCTATTTTAACTATCGTGATTACAATAATATTAATTATGATGCACTTTTTGACGAATGCCTCACTATACCTTGGGAGTTTTTTTATTCCATAAGTGATGTTAATCTGCAGGTTGAGCAAGTTGGAGACTATCTCACTTATCTCTTTGATAAGTATGTGCCGTTGAAAGTGAAAAAAATTAGAAATGAAAGCTGTCCATGGTTTGATAGTTATATAACGAATTTAATAAAACAACGTGATATTGGGTCCAGTATACCAAACTTCGCAATTTAACTACCGCTTCTATTCGCTTTGCTAAGTGGAGCTATTTTAGCTCCAATTTTGATTGTTTGCAGCCTGCAAAAAAATTATGGTCTAAGTTAAGGCAGATTGGAGTGGGAAATCAAGGAATAGCTGCTGTGAGGCTGATCCCAAAAGTGTAAATCGACTCTTTTTGTCAAATTCATATTCCAATAATAGTTCACCTATAATTGAGATTACTCAAGACGAAAGGGTATTTAACTTTCCCTCTTTTTCATTTTCCGGAGTATATTCTTATGAGATTGAGAAGCATGTTCGACCGATTCTGACTACTTCCTCTGGTGTTGATAATTTACCCATTAAATTTATTAAAATTTTACTGCCATTTATTTTGTCAGTGATCACTCATATTTGTAATTCGAGTCTAATGAGTTCCTCCTCTCCGAATAACTGGAAAATATCAAAAATTATACCCATTAAAAAAAATCTGTTTCAGAATCGCCGGAATATAGACCTATTAGTATACTACGCTGCTTATCAAAAGTGCTGGACAAAGTCATAGCCGAGCAGATTAGCTCATTTTTGTCGGCTCATCACCCCCTTTCGCACTTGCAACCTGGTTTTAGAAAGTATCATAGTTGTACAACAGCTTTACTGAAAATATGCGAGGACATTCGTAGCTGCATTGATCAAGATAAATTGACCATACTTACTTTACTTGATTTTAGTAAGGCATTTGATACACTCAACCATCACCTTTTACTCCAAAAACTGAGCTGGTATTTTAATTTTAGTTCCTCAGCTGTAAATCTCATTAAAAGCTATATTGATGATGGTAAAATATCGGATTTTCTGACGTACACAGTGGCGTTCCTCAGGGCTCCATATTGGGTCCCCTTCTGCTTGCGATATATATTAATGATATCTTCTCAGCAGTCTCAGCGTCTTGGTTTAATTGAAGATGAAGTTGAACGTATTAATGATGATCTGCTTCAAATCAGTCTATGGGCAGCATCTAATGGTCTCAGATTAAATCCAGCTAAATCGCAGAGAATCGTTATATATGGGTCCGAGCTTGATTCAACTTATTTCCTGCAGTAACCATAAACGCAGCTGCGATTCCATATGTGAAAACTGTATGTAATCTAGGGATAATTCTTAATAAAACTCTCACCTGGGGCTCTCACATTGACGTAGTTATTTCGAGAATATATACAAGACTGCATAATCTTTGGCAATCATTTGCATATACTCCCACCGATGCTCGATTCAGGCTTGTAAGGGCTCTTTTAATTCCACTTATCTTGTATGGAGCTACAGTGTATTGTCCTCTTGATTCTACTACGCTTAATAAACTAAATGTAGCCTTCAACTCCATTGTAAGATATATTTTTAGATTAAGAAGATATGATCACATATCGGCCTATGCACATACATTGGTTGGCTGCTCCTTGCCTACATATATTAATTATAATATCTTAATCTTTCTGCACAAACTGATTTATACACAAAAGCCTGAATATTTGTTTGAAAGGTTACGTTTCTGCATATCCTTACGAACGACTGCTTTGGATATGCCTGCTCACACACTTGCTTTTAGTCAGCACTTCTTCCACATTCATGCTATTCAGTTATGATATTCCTTGCGTAGTGGTCTCTGTCACATTAGGTCTGTCAAACAATTTGCTAGTAAATTATTTAATCATTTAAGTCTCTGAAACATGATGTTGTTGAACGGAATGCATAGCCACATATCTTATCATTTAGTCTTGATCTTTTTTTTCTGCTTTTTTATTATTATTTTTTCTCTTTATGGTACTCAATCTATCTTTTTACTTTTTATATTTTGTTATAATTAATAATATTTAAATGTTTATTATTTTATTTCTATATTATAATGTAATCTTAGTTTCCTTAATTTGAATCATGAATTGTACCTTTTGTTTGCGATATACAGTGAACTATTTGTCTTTTAAGCTTGTACTCCTAATAGACCCTGTCTTAATGTACAAAGATATTCTCAAGTAAATAAATAAAATAAAATATCCACCCTGCAATGGATATTGATGAAGTCAATGTATTAACTCTTTTAGATTTCTGCAAGGCATTTGACACTGTAAACCATGCTATATTATTACAGAAGCTTTCGTATCACTTTAGATTCTCTAAATCAGCTCTACTTTTTATTAAAAATTTTCTTGTTCGAAGATCTGAAAGAGTCATATTAAATCAGCAGGAATGTTCTATATTTCATGTCCGGTGTTCCTCAGGGGTCGACATTGGGTCCCTTGTTGTTCAGTTTGTTCATCAATGACTTACTTCTCATTGTGAAAAAACATCAGCATTCAGGTGCAATTGAAGACTGCAATGAACGAATCAATTGTGACCTAAAGGGTATTCATATTGGTGTCTTAATAGTCTTTTCCTAAACGCAGAGAAATGACAAATCATAGGGTTCCATTCTTGTATTGATGACTTTACCTCATTCCCTAATATTAAGTTGAATCGTGCATCCCTGGGGTATATTTAAAGGGAACGTGATTTAGGTATTCTTCTTAGTTTAAGGATGAAATGCTGTGAAAATATATCAAAAATATATACTAGACTTCAGCGACTGTCGCTCTCTTCTTGTAATTTTCCCACTAGTTTACGTCTGAGACTTGTGAAGAATCTATAAATTCATCACTTTACTAATGGCAGCCTGGTCTTTGGATTCCTCGACTCCTGAGGTAGGCAAAAATACATACATAACTGTCTCAGATTTGTCTTCTGACACAGAAGATATGACTATGTTTCCAATTTACAGGCTTCGCTTATCAACTGTCCTCTAGAAAGTTTTCTTGAAATGCAGATTGCTTCTATTACTTTTTAAAGTTCTTAATACAAATCAGCCGACTTATCTGTATGAACATGTCACATTTTTTAATTCTGGTAGAGATCTGAAAGTATTGTTGCAGCATTTGCGTACAATTATTTTGGAGCTGCTCTAGCTATAAGATTGTGGAATGCCCCTGCGGACCTCTGGACCTTTTGGAGCTTTGAACAGGCTGCTTATTCAACAACTAATAAAAGGTTGAACAGATGTGGTATGTACTGGATTGGAATGTTTTTGCACTTAATGTCTTCTTCTATAACATCTTTTTTTTTATACTATCTAAGTATGTAAGTATTATTTTTCTTCATTTGTAAGATTATTTTAATGTTAGTATATCTCCTAGTTTCTAATTAAAATCTTAATTGATTGCCTAGTGATACAGTTTTATATTTATAAGATCATATTTAGCATCTTAATGTACCCTTAAATTGAATAAATAAATAAATAAATAAATTGAATTGAATCTTTGCAGAAGGATTGAATTATTATAGTTAAGATACATAAAAGATCGATTGACATCTCTGTGATAACTAGAGAGAATTATCTCATCTTGTCGTTGTATCGGTTCGATCTACAAGACTTCTTGTACATATATGGTCCGAAGGCTTTGTCTCAGACCTATGCTAAAAAGTATATATACATACATACATATATAAGTATATACATTTATAAAATCTTTATCTACATCATCTCTTCTTACTTAAAGAGAAAATTAACTTAATTCTTTCGGCAGTTAAATGAATCTCTCACAACCCTCCCAATGAATTCAAAAGCAATTAAATTCACTTAATTCTTTTACTTTACATCTTAGTCCATGTCACTTAAGCTTTTTATTTGTTACGGAAACACCATTATGGCATTACAGAGCTCTTTTTTAACTTGTCGAGATAAAATCTTATCTCCATTCAATTTAAGCTGTATCCCGTAGGTACATAGAGATCCAAGAAGGCACTAAATTAATCAAGTCCTCTTCTCTATATAGGTAGAACGGTTGATGCCCGCTGCTTCGAAGCGGTTTTCTCCTGCTTTTTTCTGCTTTTCCTTTCTCCAGGTGATATAGGTTGTACAGGTTGAACACTCTGTATCTTATTAACGCATCTGCTCCATGATATTTCTTTATTCGCCCACGTAATTTTGTTAGGTGTACGAATTGCACGGAGACGAGTCATTCAGAAGCGGGATATATACGGGGTGTTTTCTTCTTGTTTTTTTTTTTTTTTTTTTGTATTATCATTTTTCCAAGGTATAAATCATTTAGATATAGAGAAAGCGTGAGTTTATTGATTTATTAAATAAACGTCTCCTGAATACTTAACTATGTCAAGTCTGAAATATAAATTCTAGCTGCTAAGTTTGTCTCGTCTCGAATCATAAAAAGCAGACAAGAATTTCATAAAGGGTGTCTCATGTGAAAGAGATAAAAAGAAGCGAAATTAAAGTACTAATGCTGAAAAATGAAAAATTCACTGGTTCTGGTTGAAGGTGGGTAGGGAAAATGGAATGACCTTTCTGCTCACGCAAAAAACGTGATTTCTTTTTTTAAATCGTTGTTTTAAAAGAAAGATGTGCCTGCTGCTCTCGATATTGTCGTTTGTTCCCATTATCTGTGAAAACTATACAGTACAGAATCAACAGAATTAATGAACCCAATAAGGGCATTCCAAATAATAAATACTTCTGTGAGATATGGCCATCGACCAATTTGTAGAGATCGTTGACTTTGGTCTTTAGTTTTTATGCCTGATCTTGACATTTGGAGGTGAAAATTACTGAATAGATTTCGTTTCTTGGACTTACCTCAGCATTTTTGTCTGAAAAATTTGCTAGAACATCTTATACATGGATTTCTCACTAGTATGGCTTGCATATGACAAGGTAGCCATTATTACCAGGATTTTAAAATCTGTTTTTTTACCACTGCTAAGAGCTTTCATTTAACTAAGTTATTGATAAAGTTGTGAATCCCCTAATGAGAGAAGTTGTTTATAAAGTTTCTAATTCTCGATACCAGAAAGCCTGGAATTTAATGGTCTTTCAATTTTGTGGAATTTGTTAGAGTCGAGAGGATCACAAACTATGTCAGTTATGAAAAATATATAATACTCTCTTCAAGAGCACTTACAAAGTGGAAGAATTTAGTTATTCAACGTAATTTTAGCGAGCTCAAACTGAGTATCTGACTAAAGGAACAACAGATAAATTTTCCAGTACATCTTTAACCGAAACAGAACTCAATGCTGGAAGAAAAGAAATCGACAAAGACGCATTAGGATTGAGAAGTGTAATCTCGACTATGGAATCCTCACCGTCACTTGCATTATTACTATTCTGACCTAAGTGCTGAATACAACCATAAGGTAGATAGATCAATATATTGTCTGATACACTGTATTGATGTACCATAATTTGACCATAAATAAATATTGAATTCATTTGAATGTCATTATAACTCATTTACACATTATAATAAAATTCATTTAAACATAACCTGCATTTTATTATTAAGACACACATTTCCCTTACATGGTATGCCAGCTTACCCAAATACACATATTTCTTTAATTCTTCCAGTCTAATTGATGAACATATGTACATATACAGGGTTTTCCAATAAGAGGTGTTATTTTAATTAGCCCGCTATTTCGGTAGATGTCACTTTTGGAGCTGTCACTTTTTGACATATGACAAGTAGCCATAAAAATGGAACGATACACGATTCAACAACGCATTGAAATTATTAAAATTCACTATAAAAATGGTGAAAATGTGGCAGAAACGGTTCGTAAAACTCGAACATTTTTGGGTCGTAGTGAAGCACCTTGTCGGACCGCAATACAGAAATTGGTAGAAAAATTCGAGCTGTCGGGACAAGTTAGTGATGTGAAGAATAAAACCCGTGCACGTCGCTCAAGAACAGCCGAGATATTGCAGCTGTAGCCGAAAGTGTTGAAGAAAACCCAGGCTTGTCCACTCCTCGGCGTTCTTTGGAATTAGGCATTCCACAAACGTCATTACACCGTATTTTGCATAAAGTAATGGGTCTTAAGGCTTATAAAGTTCAGTTAACACAAGAACTCAAGCCGGCCGATCATCAACAACGTCGAGTCTTTGCTGATTGGGTCCTTGAAGTGCATGAAAATGATCCGGAATTCCATCGAAAACTCATCTTGAGTGATGAGGCCCATTTCCACCTCGATGCTTCGTCAACAAGCAAAATTGTCGCATCTGGGGCTCGGAAAACCCAAGAGTTATTCTTGAAAAGCCTCTCTATCCTCAACGTGTGACTGTTTGGTGCGGTTACAGTTACGGTGAATGGATTGCGCTATCGACAGATGATTAATGATTTTTTATGGCCGGAATTGGATGGTATTGATCTGGACAATGTTTACTTTCAACAAGATGGCGCTACGTGCCATACAAGCAACGAAACCATTGATCTTTTACGGGAAAAGTTTCTGGACCATGTTATCTCTCGAAGAGGTGATCACAATTGGCCACCGAGATCTTGTGACTTAACACCTTGCGACTGCTTCCTTTGGGGCCACGTGAAAGAGAAGGTCTATGCCAACAGCCCAGCGTCGATTCAAGACCTCAAAGATGGAATTCGTGAGGCTATCGAGGACATAGGGCAGCCACTTTACGATTTGGTTATGGAAAATTTCATTAAAAGGATATGGTCCTGTAGGCGTGGTCGTGGTGGTCATTTGGCTGATGTTTTTTTTTGCATTATTAACGGCATACCTTTTTCTTTGTAATGAAATAAAGATCCGATCATTTATCTCAAAAAAATTTTCTTTGAATATCAAACTAATACCTCTTATTGAAAAACCCTTTATATATAATTATTCTTGCCGTCTTAAATTAATATTTTAAGAAGACAACACAAGGCATATCATGTTTTATTCTCATAATGCATTTGTACTGCATAAAAATGTTCTTGAATTTTCTCACGTACGTTTTTGCAACGTCGTGAAAAAATATTAAAACAGCTAAAAAATCTTTTTGAAATTATCTTGGATACCTGTGAGCAACACACCTAAAATCTCAGAATGATTTACTTTAAGGCCCGTCGATAAAAGTAGAATTTCTGTGAACCAGATTTAAATATTGTTTTTCTTGTGAACCTGAGCAAGCATGTGGAAGTGAGCGGTTTCCTGAACTTGAATTAATTATTCACATAAACTAATTCAAGCGATCGCTACTCCGCATTTACTTATAGAGTTGAAATTTTGTACACGGACTTCAAAAATAAAATAAAATTAAGTTCGAAAGTGTGACAAATCGGGCAACTCCTTCCTGGCGTTGCCATACAAAAATTACAAAAATTTAGTTTTCCACTATACATATATTTGGGCACGGCCTGAAAACGTGTCGAGATTAATAGTTGAAATTTGTTACATGATGTTTTAATAGTCAGAGCAAATCAAATTTCAAAAATGGACAAAATCGGTCAACCCCTTCCTGGTGTTGCCACATAAAAATTAATGTTTTTTACGTAAACTGTGAAAACTATCAGTCTTAGACATTTTTATTGTACTAAAAAGTTCTTCAGAATACGAAATTATATAAAATTGGTTTTTATCATTTTTTATGTCTGACGAACCGTTCTAGAAATATATGCGAAAAACCAATTCAAAAATCGAGCCTGAACAGATAGGTAACCATACGAAATTTCATACGGGCATTCATGTAGGGTATCATAAGAATTCTAGATTTTTTACTTGTTGCTATTAGATAAACCGCTCTAAAAATAGATGCGACTCAGCAATGTAAGATGAGGTGTGACAATAGGAAATTATATTCGGAGATTCACTTATGGTATATTATTATATCCTAGATCAAATGTGTGAGGTATACTAATTTTGCTATTCCATTTATAACGCCTAGAAATAATGCTGGTAGATCAAAATTATTTGGAAACCCACGCAAAATAAAAAAAACTAATGTTCATTTTAGCATGTCCATATGTTTGTATGTTCGTCTGTCCATCTGACACTTAGAATGCTAAAATTTTCTATACGTTCTTCGAAAACAAAAAGTAGAGTTAAGTTCGAGAATGGGACCAATCGTGAAACTCCTTCGTAAAGTTGCGATTTATTATTATTCTTAAGTATATATCTGGCTTGAATTTAAAGTATGTAGTAGGTGAATTATTTTGTCCCATAATTTAATAGTAATGGAGCCTGGAGTATATATAGTCTCTTTTGGCGTTTCAAGGGCTATTCAGTGATGTAAAAGAATTTAAAAAAATTTATTATTTAAGTAATTTTATAAGGCCATCTTCTCAAGGACACCCAATAATTAGGGGAAATAGTGGTAGTAGGGTATCAGTTAAAGTAAACTTAAGGTAATTAATTTTGGTCCAACAGAAATGTGTGGTACACACGAAGTAGGAGGATAGCAGCCTGCTTCCATTTCATACAGCATTTGTTCCCTCTGCCCCTTCACCGCAACCCTCTAAGAACACCTGAAATCAAGAAATGAGGAAATTGTTCGTATTGGTATATATGAATGACCATTTGACCTTGAATTTATACTCCAATTTTGATGAAGTTTTGTTCCAAGAATCTACAGAGATGATAGAATTTTAAAAAAATATCCACAACCGCCGCAAAATAGTTTTGGTATTGTTTTTTTAATTTTTTTTTTTTAATTTTAGATTGTGTATTATAACTCTGTAACTCGGTGTCGTACAAATCTCGCAATAGTCTGAAAATATTCTAAAAAAATCACTGCAATAAATTTTGAAAATCCGTTGGAATTTGGGCAAGATAAAAAGTAGCACACCTACGTATGCAGTTAATTAGATCGAAAATAATTTAGCGTTGGTGAATTTTTTTGCCACATAATTTAATAGAACTGGAGCTTGGTGGGTATGCCGTTTATTGTGGCATTCTACTTATTGATGAAAAAAAAAAAATTAAAAAAAAACATTTATTATTTACGTAATCTTATAAGGCCAACTTCTCAGGGACACCCCATAATTCGGGAAAAGTAGTGATGGTAAGGTGTCAGTTACAGTTAACTTAAGGTAATTAAATAAAATCCCACTGAAATATGCATTACCCAGCAGGTAGAGTGTTACAGTTCTACATGAAAATAGATTTGTGAATGTTTTATGTGTCCTTAATTTCGAACTGTTGATACTGTGGGCAATTTTTATTTCAGGGAAAGTATGTTGGAGAATTTTCGTCTGAGGTCTCTCAGTTGGGTATGACTGACCATCTTCAAATCCGAGCGCTATTATTGCTTTCGAGCCGTCCTGAATTGTGGAGCTAAATTGTGGAACATGAACGCACTACTTTTCCGCCATACTTTTATATATCACGTCCACCATTGCCCACTGCAAGCAACGTCATAATTATGGTAGAACGTAAGAGGAAATTACAATTGTAATTAACTTGTAAGCCTTGGGCGAGCATCAACATTTCCTAAGATTAATTGTTTTCTCGAAATTTTGCCAGCGAGCCACTCAGCCACAGTATTCTAGTCTCTCGTATCTAAACCCATTCCATGGTTAATTCGTCCAGGTTTCGTCTCAATATGACTTTCAATTTAAAATTATTAAAATATCAAAGGAAGGCAAGCTAAGCGACAAATTATTAAAATTGCAAAGGAGGTAAAACTAAATAACAAATTATTAAAAATTGCAAAGGAGGTAAAACTAAATAACAAATTATTAAAAATTGCAAAGGAGGTAAAACTAAATAACAAATTATTAAAATTGCAAAGGAGGTAATAAAAAAAAATAAATAGGTTGGTGTCTGCAAAATTATAAGCTGACCTAAGTCAATCTAAATAAATTAGACCACTCGAAAGTGATCTAAACGCCATCCAGTCAGATTATACCTTTCGGAACTGGCTGGAACCACGGAGGCGGGCTGGGGACAGAGACCGCAAAGAGACCGGCACTGGTGCTAGAAGTTTTCTTGGTTTCCTTGTCAGGAGTGGAGAAGTGCTCCAGCATTAAAAAGTTTTATATAGAAGAGTCAAAAAAAATAAGCGGATTAATTAACTCAGGAGAATAAAAGGAAAACCGAAATTGACGGATCCTGGACAACAAGAAAAGCTAAGTAGATTTTTTTTGCAATACTATTTCCTATTTTTATTTTGTGGCTGGCTGGCGCATGGCGTTGCATAATTAGGGTTCTAAGACCCATGTAAAATCGATGGTAATTGAGATGTTCATCCACGGTCTGTTAATTGACTTCATGTGAATTCCAAGCAGTTAACATTAATCGTGGTTTTGTTCTTATAATATTATCAAAATTATAACGTACTAAACAAGAGAATAGGTTTTGTGATTTTCCTCTATCCAAAAATTACATGGCGCCCATCATTTCACTCATATTTCATTAAGCGAACCACCCTTCTTACTGAGCTAGGACAGGGGTCGACGGGATCCCTAGTTGCGCTCAAAGAGGTGCGTAACAAGAGGGCAACAGCAGGTTTCCATTTCATAGTACATACACATACCCTTGGCATACAACAAAAACTGAATGGTTCGTATTTACGTCCGACTTAGTTGCGGGTGGATTCAAAAAGTCAGAAAAAATTCACAATTTAAGAAAATGCAGGAATTTTTGAAATAAGTTTGTAATTGTAGGAGATACACCTGATTATACTTGAAGCTTAGTAAATACAAACAATTCCTTTACCACTTCTTTTCCACTATATTATATGCTGGGGTTGAACTTTTTTTACATATTCATAATGTGCTAACCGAGACCTTTCCAATGAGTATTCACATGCTAAGAATGGATAAATATAGGAAATTGATATTTTACCACACATATATACGTATGCATGTGACGCACACCAAGGAATTCCCCATTTATATCGGGATTTAAATACTTTGAATTTTAATATCTCCTGAACGATAACAGATAATGGCTTCAAATAAATTTTAGTGTTTAAAGAACATAAGTAGTTATAATTCGCTTCTGTATTGGAATTCTCTGTAGTTCAAGCGGGTGCCGCTAGAAAGCGGTAACTGGAAAATTACGAAAATGTACCGGTTGTGACCTTAATGTGCTTTAACAACGTGCAGTGGATCGGGAAAAAAAGAATACCACTCGATAGTACTCGGCGAGAGATATGCAATATGTCGTAATGGAACCTCCTCCCCCGAGGGTACCTACCCCGCACTGAAAAGTAGCCCGAGGAAAAACTTTTATTCGATGGATTTTAGGGATCAATTACCAGCCGGATTTACCACTCCAAATTCAGATAAAAGAATTGATTTAAAACGATTAATTTAGGTAAATCATTTAAAATTTAATTTATTTGAAAATTGTCGTAGTTTATGTAATATTAATATGTCATCAAAGATCCAGTAGGAAATATAAGGAGTGCTTGCTCAGAAGCAATAAAGGAGCAGAGAACTTTCATTAGATTGCAGTAGAATTGCTCTAAGAGAACTCCAAAAGCAGCAATTCTGGAGCAAAAATAAGGGAATCAGATATGATTGAAATATGCGCAATTCATGGAGTCACATATTTTTTGTGCCTCAGCGTTTCATTTTGTTCTATGTATGATTATTATGCAGTTCAGGCCAGTGCCTGTCGTGCTTAATATTAAAAAAAAAAGCTATTAAAAGGTTGATAAATGGCGAAATAAGTTAACCAGCACTTTTGAAATTTTTTTTGCAAATTAAAAAATTCTTCACAAATTACATTTAGCTAAATCTAGCTAAAATGATTTTTTTAGCTAAAATTTCATTTGCGAAATGTTTTTAAAAATAAATTTTTTCTAAAATAATTTCATTTCAGTAGAACAATTACAAAAAAGAGCTAAATTTATTTTGTACTTTTGTGCTGCACAGGTGACCATGATGGAAGTCACCTAAAAAGGAGCTATCCATCTATAATCTATAATCAGAGATAAAAATGAGAGCTCCATTTTGGATCACTTCGGTGTTCAAAACGAGTGCTCCTCTCTAATGATATGCCTACGTGTAAAGAAGGTCACATGGATCTTTTAACGAGCGCTCCTGACATCCAAAAGGAGCGCTCCCCGATTACCCATTAAATGATCGCTTTTCCTAAAAAGATTTTTAGCTTATGTCAGTGTAGAATTAGTTAACATTAATTTTCAAAAATTCAAAAAGCTGAGTTTACTAAGTGCAGCTCAATTGAATTATTTTTGGTATGTATGTATATATGTATGTAGTGATATATTTACATAGGTTTGAGATACAGCCAAGTGTTGTGCAAGAAATCCACGGTAGGAAATACTGGTAATATACATAGGTGGGAGTTAATCAGCCTGGCCATAAACGCATACCGACAGCCAGAAGCGGGATTATTTTTGTTTTTTGTTTTGTTAAATTTATAATATATATAAGTATATACGTTTAGTAAATAATTATTATATAAAGAAAAACACAATCGGTTTATTTTATTTTACTCTATGCGGCAGATCAAGTCCGAAAATTCTCACTTTCCGAAAGGGGTGGTAGAGGTCTTAGCGTACACGATATGTCAACTATCGCACACTTTCCAAATGGCGATACAGATAAATCAGAAGGCAAGAAAATTATTAAAAAGAATACCCACAAAGGAGAAAAAACAAAATCACAGTGAAATGAAATTTCTATTGCTGGTCATACGCCTTCTCTCGTATATTCATACCCGAGGTGGTTATTTTACCTAAAATACTGTTAGGAGCGGAGAATAGGGACTCGTTCTTGTTATCATTTTTTGATTGTGTGTGATTGCTTAATTTGTAAAATTAGCCAATAAAACAACAAGTCAAAAAGCTGGAATTGGTGTAAAACAAATTCATTCTGTTACGAGCGTGGCCTTAGTTCGTTATTTAAAACACAATATTTCGGATATAATTCAAAAGTTCTTTCTTTATTTAAGTTTACTGTTTACTCTCACAAATTCACATATAATTATCAAATCAACTCTTTATAGTTATCGCTAGTACTGTACATCTAATTATCGCAATAGTTTACTTCGTTCAATTCACTGTCTCAAATAAGACTCACCTCCTGGATGTGAGATGTGCCGTATTTATACTCTACAAATTATCCTAGAACCTTCCTGAATATTCCGTTCTTCGAACCCAAAGTTTACTAAGATGTCACTAACATAAAGTTGTTTCCATTTCCAAAAGATGTCGCTTGTGTCGCTTTGTAGCGCGTAACAATACGATACCCTTGCTGAATACCAGCCCATATGTAAATTCTTATGGTTATCCGAAGTTTGATTGATAAACTGGCTTTTCTAGAAAGTTTAGTCTGACAGTAAAAATGATTATAACCAGTTATATATGTATATTCTGAAGAACTTTTCTGTACCATAAAAACGCCTACGAACTGATCGTTTTCACATTATATGTAAAAAACCGTAAATTTTAAATGGCAGCATCAAAAAGAGGCTGCCCGATTTAGTCTATTTTTGAAATTTCACTTATTATTTTTCTAAAACCACCATTTACCAAATTTCCGTACTCTACGTTGGCGCGTTTTCAAGCAATATCCAAATATATATTGAAAAACCAGAGTTCTGTATGGCAACACTAAGAATGGGTTTCCCGACTTAGTTGATGTTTCAAATTTTATTTACTGTTGTTATGAAAATCTCGTGTACAAAATTTGAGCACTACACGTCGACGCCTTCTCAGGTAGTGTCTAAATATATAGTCAAAACGTAAAGTTTTGTATGGCAACACCATGAAAGGGTTTCTCGACTTAATTCATTTTAGAAATTTTATTTACCATTTCTATGAAAGCGCCATGTATCAAATTTAAGTTCTCTACCTCTTATTTCTGTGTGCATAGTTTTAGCACTCTAAGTGAACGTAATCTCGAGTTATCGTGCAGACAGACAGATAGACGGACATGCAAATATCAAAATAACTTATGCGTGGATGTCCAATCCAATCTGCTCTAGCATCATTAATTCTACGCGTTACAAACGAAATGACAAATTTAGTACCTATACTCTATGATTTTATCATCTAGGATATAAAAACTGTAATTTCTTGATAATCATAAAATTGATAAATACTCTTAATAAAATTAGAAATCCTACTCGATCCTATTATTGGACCTATAATAGATGTCTTAGCAGAAAACACTCTACCAATATGCAGTTATATAAAGATATGCAAATTACTAAAATTTCTTTCTTCGGATAGATGAAAATTCCCAAACGAAAAATATTTTTTTCTTTTTAAATTTTTTTCTCTACATACTCCACAAGTCTACGACATGTCCTCACATAATATTACGTGAAAAGCAAATGGAAAATTTTTTTTTAACTTGGTTCAAGCAATCAATTACAAATGGCTGTCGGAATACAAAATATTCCCTTCAATGCTTCCCGGCCCAACCGGAAAAGTGATTTTTCGACTGGGAAGGAATAAAGGAATGACCTTGGCTTCTTCGAAATTCCATTAATCATTTTCTGGCTGTGTGCGAGAATTAGTGCAAAAACTGTCGACGAATAACACTTGCTTCTCACATATGGTGTTTTTATTTTTTTTTTCGGTTGTTTTTTCCCCCAATTGCTGCTGATAAACAACATATCCACTTCGGCAAACTTTCCGGGTTGTTGACGTACAAGCAATTTCCCTTCCTTTTCATCGACGGCAACTCTTAATCAAAAGAAGGGAAAATTCTTGTCGAATTGATACAGAAGGTTGTGTGTGTATAGTTTGCGGTGTATGGAGCTGATATCAAACTGTGGAAACTTCCTTTTCCTCATAATTCTATATGAGAATTTTGATGAATATTTATGAAATATTAAAATTTTCCAGTTGAGTGTTTTCTTTTTCAGAAATTTTTTTCAATGGTTCTTGAGAATGATGATGTTGAGAGCTTATAAACTTTCTCAAAACTAGTTCTTAATATTTAATAATGTGAGAAAAATTGCTATTATGATATTGCTCTGCACCACGAGTACACTAAAAGAAATATAAATGATAACGCCGATGAATATTCAAAGTTAGTGCGGTTTATTTAATATCTAATGTGTTTATTTCACAATGCGTCTAATTTTAATGGCCTATTCCAAATTTCACAATTACTAATTTAACTTAAGATAGTTACAAGTTCAACTAGGTCACTTAATAAAAAAAATGTCACGTATGTATCAATTTAACTATAACAACTTATGCTAATTTCAAATAATTTCTTAGAGAGTTCACCTTTTTGGGAATGGCACCAAGTTATGTACATATGTGTATCAATAAGTGTGATATATAAAACTAAATTTGTAATAAATGGTTAATAAAAACGTGCTCACCTGTCTAAAATGTGGAAACGACTTTATGGCGTTGGTTAGATAGTTAGTGATTATCTTGTTCTAGTCGTTCCGCGGAACAAGATAGTTTGTTTCAGTTGAGACCCAAAACCAAGTTTGTGTGTTAGTACAGATCTTGTTCTAGTCGGTCCCCGGAACAAGATACTTAACTTCAGTCGAGACTCAAAGCAAAGTTGTATTAGTAGTATTTATTCTAGTCGATACCCAGAATAACTTTCTTTATCTCAGTCGAGACCAAAGGTAAAGCGATTATGTTAACAATATTTATTCCAGTCGAGACCCAGAATAAATATCTTTATCTCAGTCGGTACCCAAGATAAAGTTGTTATGTTAGTAAATTTCATTCCAGTCGACACCCAGATAAAATATATGTATTTATGTTAGTCGATACCCAAGAGAAAGTGAATAAATACCTTTATCTCAATCTTTACCCAAGATAAAGTGAATTGGTTAGTAATATTAATTCCAGTCGAGACCCGGCATAAATATTTTTATCTCAGTCGTTACTGAAGAAAAATTAAATTGGTTAGTACGATTCATTCCAGTCGAGACCTGGAATAAATATCATTATCTCAGTCGTTACTCAAGATAAAGTTTTTATGTTAGTACTCTTTATTTTAGTCGTTACCCAGAATAAAGTAAGTTGACACCTGCCCCGGGCGTTAGTTTTAATTGGGCGGCAATACGACAGACTTCTGAATTCATAAATAAACGAGAGAAAATTCCAATCAAAAGAATTGTAAAATTTTTTCTGACCATAGTTACAACACACTTCGGCGGTCTTCTTTCCGGAATCTAAAAGCTCCTTTGCTGATATCATACTATGAATTGCACTTATACTTCAATCAATTTGCTGTCTATTAAATTTGAGTCTATAAGCCTCTGTTAGTTAATTAAACTAAAAATGTCACTAAATTATCAAATTGTACCTTTGTATTATACAGGGTGATTCAGATCAAGATAACTTCCGGTATACCACGCGATTCCTTGAGGTAAGCTGATCAAAAAATTGTTGTTATTTATTTCAAAAACTTTCTTCCATGTAACACAAATTTATTGCTTCTTATTAATGCCCCTACTACCCTCTATAACTGGAAGAAACCCGCATGCCAATGCCTGAATCAGTTTTAGCACTGGAGGGTTATTGGCAGATCCAAGCCAGACCATAAAATTGCATTAAACCAATAATCACAGGTAAGTACCTACGTAACGTAGGGTCTTTTATGACTAGACCCACAATTGCTTTGGTTATAATTCTCTGAAGGTAGTGGTACTCTTATTTAGTATTTAAGCGGCATCTTAGGAGTTTCGTAATTACTAATTTTATCAGTCAATAAAAAGTAGCATCAAGATTTTGAAAAATAAGAATATTTATTACCAGAAAAAATTAAAAGCCAAGCTTTTTAAATCATGATTTAGAAGACATGTTGGATGAGTATATTCCGCTTTCCCTTAGAAGTGAGATGTACTTTATGCACGATGGCGCTCCGCCGCATTACTCTGCTCAGGTTAGAAGTTACATTAATGAGCAATATACTGCGCGATGGATAGGACGTGGAGGACCAATTCCTTGGCCTGGTCGATCACCTGATCTAACTCCTCTTGATTTCTTTTTATGGGGCTATTTAAAAAGTATAGTTTATAATTCAGGTTTTACTTCTAGGGAAGATCTATGGAATATGATACAAAATGCTTGTAACCATATTAGAAATAATAGTAATAATTTTGTTAGAGTATGACACTCATTACTTCGTAGGGCACAATTATGTATAGACCAGGCAGGACATCACTTCCAGCATATTTTATAGGGTTTGTTAGGTTAAATTAATAAAGTAAAAATTATCAGAAAATTATAACCAAAGCAATTGTGGGTCCAGTCATAAAATACCCTACGTACCTACCTGTGATTATTGGTTTAATGCAATTTTATGATCTGGCTTGAATCTGCCCATAAACCTCCAGTGCTAAAACTGATTCAGGTATTGGCGTGCGGTTTTCTTCCAGTGATAGTGGGTAGTAGGGGCATTAATAAGAAGCAATAAATTTGGGTTACATGGAAGAAAGTTTTTGAAATAAATAACAGTATTTATGAAATTTGTGTGAAAAAAAATCAAAATTTTGGAAATATTTGAGAATAGTTTAAAGATGCTTAATTAACAAATACAGACGAATACACTTTTCGACAGCTACTATTCTTGGCTATTTATTAAGCCAACAATAACCAAGATCTATAGGGTGGTTCAAAAGTTATACTCATTTATTCCCATCAGGGTTCACGAATATTGGCGAAATCTTCAACTGACAACAACTCCTGAAGGAAGGTTTCTAGGGGGGGGGGGGGGGGGGGGGTATGTGGAACAATTTTTTGATCAGTTTACCTCAAGGAATCGCGTGGTATACCGGAAGGTATCTTGATCTGAATCACCCTGTATATGAAATGAATTAAAAAATATTGTACAGACGTACTAAGGTGACTGGCAACCCTATGTTTCCTATCATCCACCAATCCTGTCTCGAATGTAGACAGAATATAAGACAATAGGCGCAAGCACAGATTTGCTAGAAAAATATTTTATGCCAGCTAAATTTAGTCTTTTTACCCCGGAGTAAACTTTGAATCCTGCTAAAAAATCCGCTAAATCCTTCCAACGTGAACGGCAGTACGCCAGAGCTCCTACCTGGAGTTTCTTTGAATCGGTCTTAAATTTTAGTAGTTTTAGCCCTGAAGATTCATGGTGAAAAGCGGCTAAAATTAAAACTAATCTCAAACATTATAACACTTTTAATTTGTATAATTTGTGTTAATAAAATAAAGTGCATTTGTAATGATACGATTTTTATACCCGAGATGAAATCTACAGGGTATACTAAGTTTGTCATTCCATTTATAATGCACAAAAATAATGCTGGTAGAGCAAAATGGGTTGAACACCCACGCATAATGTTTCATGCCCGTCTATCTCTCCGTCTGCGCGTACGATAACTCGAGAACGCGTGCATCTATAGAGCTGAAATTTTGGACACGGGCTTTTTTTAAAAAAAAAGTAAAATTAAGTTCGAAAATGAGATAATCGGGCAACTCCTTCAGGGGTTCCCATACAAAACTTAAGTCTATTACTACATATTTGGACACTGCCTGAGAGTGCGTTAACGTAGAGTGCTGAATACACGGCTTTTTCATAAAAATAGCAAAATATGGTTTAAAAAATGGGCTAAATCGAGCTACCCCTTCTTGGTGTTGCCATATATAAATTTAGGATTTCAACGCATACTATGAAATCGATCCGTCCTAGCAAAACCCTCAAGAATACTTCCCAAGCCATGAAAGAGAAATCTATATGTGTGCGTTGAGAGTTTGTTCTCTAAAATGTTCTTTATTGATACTTATGGAAAAGTGCCAAACATTGACTTTATATATGCTATAGAAGCTAAACTACTATCCAAACTAGAAAATAGTCTTCTAGTAATTTACAGCTTCGCTCCTTAGCTTTCCAAGCGCTACACTTACTATATATATATACTTAACAAAATAATAAAATTGTTTTGATTACAAAGTAACCTTGCCATTTTACGCTCGCTAAGTCTGAGCTAAGAGTGCGTATGTGCAGCCGGATTCCGAATCTGTAAACAGCTTCATTCGATTTCTTCAGCCCACGGCCAGTGTTTCCAATTTAGCTACTTCGTAGCTAAATTTAGCTACCAAGAAGTAAATTTAGCTACAAAGATTTTAATTTTGCTACCGGTAGCAATTTAGCTACCGTAGGCTCTTTTAGCTACCAAATTGTGGCTAAAATTTTCTTTTATTTTGTTCAAAAGTTTTTTACCAAATTGTGAGAAAAAAAAACTTATTCTGACCTGTACCCAAAATCTAGACTGCTAAAAAGTTTACTTTTGGCACTGTGTTAGCAAAAATGCGAGCGTAAAATATTCATCAGTAAAGCCAAAAAGAGATAGAACAGGTTAAACGAAGCACAGAAAATTTAGAACAAAATGGATGCAGATAAAAAAAATCCAAATCTAGCAACCAGTGCAGTATTAGGTTATTGGAAAAGTTTAAATAGAAGAGTAAAGAATTGTTCACTCCTATTAGAAATATTGGGCTGCTCCGTCATGAGTTCTCCTTTTCATTATTACCTCCAATGTGCATGGTTGTTATATATACTCCAGCTAAATTTGGTACATAATAATATTTATTTAATGCGAAATAGAAACCCAGTTTGTGTGTGGTGGCACATATAAAGTTTTAAGTTTGTGTAGTTTTTAGTACAAAACGACACGAAACGGTATTTCTGAGATGAGAATCAGAGCAGAATATAATTCAAAACGCCGGGCAACAGTTTTTTGATCTTTGCGGTTTATTTTATATGGTTTGATTAAATAGGATTGCGCATAAAATCCGTTAACAGTATTTGGAAATGGATAAGTAAGAAAGTGCAATAGTTTTCATTTAAAAATAATCTATTTAGTATTATTTGATTAAGCATGCAACTTCTAAAAGCCACCTTACAGCTATGATAACATTTAGCGACCAGAGACAAAGCAAAATTAATTTTAAAGAACAAAAATGTGACAACTCAAAAATAGAAGCACAATTGTGTCTATATGTTGGTTGCATGTCACCAAGCTATATTACCAATAGATCACTTAAGTAATATAATTAACTCAAAATGTTCATTAATTACTAATTTAAAATTGCATAAAACCAAATGTACATGCATTATTCAGAATGTTCTGGGTCAATATTTTAGAGAAGATCTTTGTGCTGATATTGGAAACATGCCATTCAGCTTGTTACTTGACGAATCAAATGGTATTTCCACTACAACTAGCAACTAGCCATTATTAGCCAACTAGCAATTATTTGTTTTTCTTCTTTTCAGGGTAAAGTTATTTCAACATATTTAGCTTTGATAGATTTAAGATCTTGCGATGCACGTTCAATAGCTCAAGCTATTACTAAGGTCTTAGCAAATTATAAATTAGAAATTGCGCGCTTAATCGCAGTCGGCACAGATAATGCTTCAGTCATGGTACGGACTAATAGCAGCAATCCTTAGACGTGAAGCTCCCAATTTAATTCTGATAAAATGTACTTGCCATTCCATTCAACTTGCAGTTTCCTATGCTTCAACTTGTTTTCCGAAAGAGTTAGCGCTTTTACTAAGAGAAACTTATAAGTGGTTTTCTCACTCCAGCATCAGAAAACAAAAATACAAAGAATTATATGAGCTCATAAATGATAACAATGAGTCACCGATGATTCCAAAGATTTCAGATACAAGGTGGATGTCGATTGAACGTGTCGTATCAGTTATTGATAGTCAGTGGCTTGAGTTGCAAACTTTATTCCAACTTGTAAGTCTGCAGAAATTTTGTATAATCTTTTCAATAATGTCGAATACAAGGCTTATTTAAGTTTCCTCCGTCCTATTCTAAAAGAAATTAAACGAGTTAATTTGCTTTTTCAAGGAAAGTGTATTGATTCAACAAAACTCCTTAATGATCTTACAAAGTTAATAACTTCACTTTGCCGGAAAATAACATACCAATTTTACATCATACCAGATCCAGATTCACCAGTATTTGTTAATTTTGAAAACTGAAGTTAGGTTATGAGTTTGAAATTATATCCAATGAACTTTGTCCAGATAAAAAACAACAGGTTAAAAGAAATTGCATAAATTTTGTTAAAGCCCTGATTCTTGAATTTAAAAACAGATTACCTGAAAATATTTCAATTTTAAGGAAAATGAACCTCATAAGCGCAGAAATTTTTTAAAATAAGTATAAAGAAGATATCACTCCTGTTATTAAAGTTTTCTACGACGATAATTCGTTAGTTACAGATATAGAGTTTCAATATAATAATGTTAATACTTTGAATTGGCATGCAAAAGAAACTGTACACCTGTGGTCTGAAATTTATAGATACAGTGATGCTGCTGGAAACAATTCATTTAAAGAATTGTGTCAGTTTGCTATTAAATTGTTGTCTTTACCTCATTCCAATGCTGATATTGAGAGAATATTTAGCGTTATGAATATTGTTAAAAACAAAATTCGTAACAAAATGAAATTAAGAACCTTAGATTCAATTTTTTCGATTAGGTTCGGGTTGCAAAAGTATGGTAAATGTGATTATGAGTATGAAATTACTGCTCATGTTGTTAAAAAAATTGGTACTTTACAGACTTATGAAAATGGTGAGTACATAGATGTTACAGAGCTATTGAAAGATATTAACTAATGTATTACTTATTTGCCTTTTTTGGATTTGATTCATTTGTGTTATTTATTTTATTTTTATTGTCATATACCTCTATATACCTTACAGTGCAATAAATGTTTTGGTTAATATGTCAGTTTATTTCACAATTGAACAATTAATAATTTTTAAATAAAATGAATAACACGTAAATGAGTTTATTAATTTTCCTTCTATTCCTCCTGAAGGTGTTGACATATATACACATGTGGGTATTTTTATGTATCACCATTCTATTCGTAATCGAAATCTACTGTAACTGTCGTTTATGGTTCATTTTTGAAATCAATTTGAAAAATTAATTTAAATGAATTGTGTGAAACTATGGAACCAGTTTCATAGGATTCACTTACATTACATGAATATTATACTTTAATGAAGATACATACATATATAATACGCGTATAAATATTTAGCTATCATTTAGCTACGAACAAAATATGAATTTAGCTACCAAGGAGCTAGGAAGTAGCTAAATTTAGCTACTAGGGTGAACTTAGAGTTGGGAGCACTGCCCACGGCATCCCATGACGGCACAGCGTCATATACCTACAATGATTACTAAGCTGAGGGTTCTTGTTTGAGGAATCGTGGTCATTTGGTTCTTTTTTTTAAATAATTTTGTTAGAAACGGCATAAACATTTTATTTCTGTTCGGAAGATAAGAAAGCAAGCTTAAGAATATCAGAAAATCATTTATCTTTATGAATAGTAGTTTAGGGCGGAGGAGCTATTCAAATGAAAATTTTGTCAGTTTTACATAAGAACACTGCAAATATTTTAGAATGTTAGGACTAGGTGTGGGCTCTCATGTGGTATCGAGGTAGTCTGTGTCATGGGTTGTGAAACATTCTAGAAGGTTTCGGTTCTAGGCGTTTCTATTGTACTGAAAATTTCTTCAAAATATGAAATTGGTTATAATCATTTTTCTATCCGAAAAACCATTCGAGAAATATATGCGAAAAATCACTTTAAAAATCAAACTTGAACAGATGGATGACCATACGAAATTACGTACGGGCAGCTATCTAGGTTATTATAAGAATTGGTCTTAGACTTAGACTTAGTCTTACTTTCCTTTTATTTTAAAACAGTTTGAGACTCAAACGACTTAAGGTCTATATCTTATTGGTTGTTTGAATCTCAAATTCTTTTTATTTAAGAATCATCATTGCTTCAAATTCAAATTGTTTTTAACAATTGTGGTTCTAGTTCCAGGATATGCATTATATAATAGGTCATCTATCATATACATGTGGTGCCTAGTTTACCCTGGAACTGTAATAAAATTTGCGCAAAATAAAGATTCTTATTAGAGGAAACGGGAACTATCGTCCTTGCACAACCCCCCCCCCCCCCCCCGCCCGCCACAACCAGCATAGTGAAATCGAAATGGCATTCGAAGACGTAGCAAGGTCTCTTCTAGTTATCATGTCAGACTTTGCATTGAGCTTACCTTGTTGGTTGAGGCACTTTTTCATTTTCCCTAATAATAATAAAATAAACATTCTGCCACTATCCTCTTAGGAAGTCAGATTGAAAATTTTAAACACGTAGCACGCGCGTGCTGATAGGTAATATCATATGCGCTTATTGTATATGCAGTGAAAATACTCACGCACGTGACGCTCGCGACACAAAAATAATGCGAATCTCTACTTTTCGTTGCAAACGCGATCAAGTTAACTTCAAAAATGAGAGATTGAACTGTTGCCAGATTTTTTAGACATTTTTTTTTCCAAGACAAAAAATGAATTTGATGAAAAGTTGATTGAGGAAGTGATAAAATGCGAGCAAATTGATAAAAACTTGTTGAAAATATGTTTGACGAATCTCAAACGTCAACATGTTCAATCTGTCAGTATTGTCGTACGCGCCACTAGCTCGTATTCAAAATTCGAATTTATGTAACTCTACCTTTCTATTGAGTTTTGCGTGCGACAGAGCACTCGCGCGATTTTAGCATAAGTTTCAGTCGCGGATCTTGTTCTGTCGTGTGTTTTGTTTTGTCGCGCGTCTCCATGTGAAATGAATTATTCAAATTTATGTAATGCTAAGGTCGCGTAACACTATCTCTGGTCTGAAACGTATAGTCACAATCTTTCATTTTATCGTGATACTTTTTCTATTTTCCAATTTTCTGGGTTTCATTTTATGGAAATTTCTGGCTAGAAATCTAATGCACATGATTTGAATACAATAATTTTTTCACTCTATACGAGGATAAACAACCATAAATCATAACACCATATTGCCCTGACTTTTATACCCTAGATGAAACCTAAATGGTATAGTAAGTTCGGCACTCCGTTTGTAACGCATAGAAATAATTATGGTGAAAAAAAATGGATTGGACACCCACGCATAATATTAAAAGTTATTTTGATTTTATTTTGATGACCGTCTGTACGTCCGTCTGTCACACGTGTTTTTAAAAAATGTAAATTCAAGTTCGAAAATGGGACAAATCGAGTAACTCCTTCGTGGGGTTGTCATACAAAAATTTCGTTTTTCACTATATATTTCGACACTGCCTGAGAACGCGTCAACGTAGAGAGTTGAAATTTGGTACACAGTGAAAATATAAAAGAAAAATAACCAAATCGGTCAACCCTTTCTTTGTGTTGTCATATATCAATTTAGGAGTTTTACATATATTAGGAAACCGTTCAGTCCTAGACATTTTTATTGTACTTAAAACAGCTTCAGAATATGAAATTGAATAAAGTGGTTATAAAAATGGTTCCTATCCGACGAACCATTCTATAAATATATGCGAAAAACCACTTCAAAAATTAAATTGCTCAGATGGGTGACCCTACGAAATTTCATACGGGCATTCATCTAGGATATCATAATAATTGGTTTTAGTTACACTAATTCTAACTTTTTAACTTGTGTTTAAATGCGAACGTAATCAATTTTTAATTAATTTTTCGTGATTAGCCGGTTTCGTTAAAAGTGCGATAAGTTCCTTGTAGTTGTCCATTTGCTCATCTATATTTAAAGAGTCCTAAAAATAGAGCAAACTGCCGGAACTTTTTTCTTCGTGAGTTATGAAGATCAAATTTTTCCTGTGCTTACGGTTTGATTAAGAAATATTAGAAATCTCTAAATTACATTTTCGGATGTACCTTGAATAAGTTGACATTTGATCTCTTAGAGTGTGGGTACTTAATTCCGGGGAAAAGTTAAGTAAAGCTGCACCATTATGAAGCCTACTTACCGCAGCACAATTAGACTTTACTTAATGTTCGAGTTGAAATTGTAAATATTGTTGAACATTTTTTGTTTCGTATTTCCAAATTGTGTGAGTTATAAAAAACGTACCTATTATGCATTGTATAATGAAAACGGTTGTAAATGACACATATTGTTCCATAAAGTTTCATTTTTAAATCATGTAGCAATTATTTAAAACCACATAAACTTCTTGGACATCTAAATAATTTTAATGTTCATATGATCTATGGGTTATAATGAGGCTCACCACGGAAAGCACTGTAAAACTTGTTGTTTTTGTTTGTAATGCACAGAAATAATGCTGATAGACCAAAACGGGTTGGACGAGTTGGGAACGAGGTATCCCAAGCACGGCAGCCAGGGCGGCCCATTGTGCTAACCTGCAAGAAATCTTTCACCAAAACCGTCCAGTCCTCTTAGTGAAGTGCAACAGGTCTTGGTGAGGTAAGTTTGTCAGCTCATCCACATAGAGGACGGCAGTCTCAAGTATATCCAACCTGCTCCGGGCAAAGGCCGGATCAGCACATATAAAGTGTTCGGTTATCTCTTGCTATACTTCCAGGCGTGACAGACAGTTAGGTCAGTCAAGAACTCCCATCCTTTTTAGATGAGCGTGAAAGGAGTTTTGGCCGGTTATGAAACCAACCACAATTCTACATTGTTTGCTTACGAGCCCCCCGAGAAAATCAAAGAAATTCCTAATGGGTCCATCAAGAAAAAGTTTTGTACATCTTGAAGTGCTCAGGTTCGTCCATTACAGCTGATGTTTACACGAATATCGGCTTTAATTAGAGACACGATAACTGAGATGGTAACGCCTACGGTGGGTTCCAGTCCAAGGAACGGAGAACCAGAGACATACCTGGCTCGAAGGTCAGCTCTTTTACTCCCCATGTGACCAGGAACCCACTGAAGAGACACCTTGTTATGGATATGTTGTAGACATTTGCCGTACCTTAGCACTTCTTGGATAGTCTAGGTACTTTATGGAAAGTCTAGGCACTTCATGGAAAGTCTAAGCACTTCATGAAAAGTCTAGGCAACTTCATGAAGTGTTGGCAGATAGTGTTTTTAATTTTCGGTCAACGATTTTTTGCACTAAGTGGCTGAAAGCTTTAGCCTCTGCATGAAGTGCGATTGACGATGACTCAAAAGATGATCTCGAACATCGAGAAATGGACGCCAAGAAAGCACGGAGAGCTGAACTACCACCTGACGCAATTCCTGACTGCCCATGGCGGCTACAGAAGTTACCTGTACCGCTTTGGACACGACGATACACCGCTTTGTCCGACGTGCAGAGAAGATGAAGACGTAGAGCACGTGGTGTTCAAGTGCCTACGGTTCCGAGAGGAGCGAAATAATTTGACGATAGCAACACACGTGACGGTCAGTGCGGAAAGCATAATCGACGAAATGCTGAAGACGGAGGAGGATTGGAAGACCGTGTGTTCCACAGTCAAACGTATCAACGAGAAGCTGCGAGAGATTGAAAGGACCCGGAGGGACAACATGACGCAAGGGCTCTAAGGCCAAGTCGTCCGGCGTAAACCGAAGTAATACCTAACGGCAGTCCTGGAGAATGGTGGAAGGTGGTTTTTAGTCTGTAAGAATCTGACACTACTGGTTGCAGGACACGTACAACATCCAGTGTCTTCTGCAAGATTTTCCACCTTCAAAAAAAAAAAAAAACACACACACAGGACCTGAGAGAGGATATGAGAGGCCGCAGCGAACCAGAAAAATTGGGGCTTCCTCTATCTGAAAATCATAAAAATATGTCAACCAAATACATAAAACATAAAAGAAGTCTTTTTTTTTTTTTGTTAATCATTTATGAATTTTATTTAAATAAATCTATAAATCTTATTTGAACTAAAATTTTTCAAAATATATTAGTGCTAAATTTTAAAATGTAAGTGTACTGTAACTGCCTTAATAACTGGACTGAGGAGTAAAAGGAAATAAATTACTTTAAAAATGCCCTTCGAGCTTTTTTTTCTGAAAATTCCTTTATAATCGTTGAAAAGTCCATTGTCCACGGAGTTTCACAATTTATATGAAGCATTGATAATCCGCTAAACATTTCTTGAGACATTGTTGATCAGTTAAAAAAATGCTTCACTCTTTTTAAAACGCTAAAGCTCCTTTCTGCGGAAGCAACGGATGCTGGTAGACTCAAAAATATTCTAAGTGCTACAAACAAATTTGGAAACAATTCAATTCAATTTGTTTCTAGTATGTTCTGTAGCAAATTTACTGGAATTAATTCTGAATTAGAGTTTGTTGCGTAAATCTGCTTCATAAAAATCAATTCGTCGGATATTTTATATGAAATTTCTTTTGAATATTTCTGTTGTAATATAGGTAATGAGGTTTTCATTTCCTTCTCGTTTAAATCGTCTAAAGTCCATAAGATTTTAAATAAATTACAGATTTCACGGCTTGTTGATTCAGATATAATCGAATCAATAAAACGTTTGTTCTATAATGCTTTTCCACGTCGAATTGTGTTTTAATACTGCGTGTTATTTGAAACTCTGGCAGAATTTTTGAATTTTCTGCAATCTCTCTTGACTTTGAAAATATTTTGTACGCCCATGTGGTTGAAGTTTTAACAATTCTGCCACATCTACAGCAGATCATATTTTCGTCAAATATTTTGTACCGGGTTTAACTGCATGGAGTCTTGCAGACCATCTTGTTTTCGATGTAGCATGAAGTGAAGCAGTTAAATTTTTGTTACAAAATTTCTAATCTCTGTGGACTGCTGCTAAAGAAATTATACATTTGCTGAATTCTTCCAAAGTAGAAAAATCTCTTCCTTAGATTTTTCGACATTGTCAACTCCAACAAGATTCAAGGTATGATTTCCGCAGCTGGAAAAAATACAACTAACATTTTTTTTAAAGCAAAATGGCTTGCACACCATTATATTTTCCTGCCATATTAGCATCGTTGTCAAATGCTTGCCGTCAAGTCCAAAATCTTTTCCCGTCTTTTGTGTAAAAGAATCAAACTTTATAAATTTTTCCTCAATAGAAAACTTTGGATTATCAATTATCTTTACATAACGAAAAATTAAACTATAGTTTGTTCTTTGTGTGAACAACCTGGGGTTGAATTTATGATAATTGAAAAATATCTAGAATTTTGAATTTCTTCAAGAATTCTCTTTTGATGCACAAATATCGATAAATTCATTTTGAATAAATGAGGAAAGATAATGTACTTGCACTCGATTATGATTCGCTTGTGCTTCTCGCACTCTTTTAACATGATCGTATAAAATTGGATCGCACTTAATAAGCATTTCTATAATTCCGAGGAAGTTTCCATTCTGGGAATCTCCAATATGTTCGTTGGAGGCAAAAAAGGCTAATCATCTACTACTTAAAAAAAAGTATAACTTCTAGAATTCGCTCGAGAAGTTTTTTCTAATTACTGGCTTCATCTGTCAGTTCTTTCAAGAGGAGGACTTTTTGATGATGCAGATTTACTGGCCGACTTCCAATTAATATAGCTACTTTTATGTTTAATCCAATTTTCATGAGCTGGAATGCGGTCCTTCAATCTCCTTCAACCTCTTTTAATATTCCATCCCAGGGAGCTCCAGAATTGATATCTTTCTATTATAATATTTAGTTATAGTACCTATATCATATACCTAAATAATACGCCTAAATATAACCTTTATAGGAAGGGATTGTTCGAAATGGAAACAATGTGTGTACATAACTATAAAGTAGAAGCCGAAAAGAAAAATGGTACAATGCTATGCAAAATATTTATGGTTCTTTGCTGAGCAAAATTTGTCTGCAAAAATTTAGATATTTTAAAAATTATGACAAAAATATATTTTTATTTCAGTTGCAATTACCATGGATTTAGGGGGCCCTCCGTGGGCTTGGTGCCCGTGCAATATGGTCCTCATGCCCCCCCCCCCCCCTCTATCTGGCCCTGCATATACACACACAGACACACGCAGCGTGCGTGTTTTATGTATAGAATTCGGCTAAATTAGAGATTAAAAATTTCAGCCAGTTAGTGTAAAAAGTCGTAAAGTGCAAACTGTTGCCTACACTTCACTAAGTGGCTAGACTTTTCATGAAGTGCTAAGATACGTCAAGATTTTTATGCATACTGTGAAAACGATCAGTCCTAGAAAGTTTTTATTGTACTGAAAAGTACTTCAGAATATGAAATGCTATGAAATTAGTAATAATCATTTTTACTGTCCGAAAAACCACTTCAACAATCAAACTTGTTCAGAGAGCTGACCAAACGAAATTACATACGGACATTTATCTAGGATATCATAAGAATTGGTCATAGAACAATTCTAGCTTTTTTACTTGTTTTATTATTGTGATTTCTAAGCAATTTTTCTAAATAGAAAATCCATTTCGAACTATGGGGGGATGCACTCCAAGAAGTTTCCAATCTTGAAAATCTTTCATTGTTTATACAAAAATCTTTGTGATACTCTTTTATCGTTTCATTTCAGTTCTCTCGTAAACTAACTTCATTTTAAAACTACGACTTTTATGGACTTCAATGGGGGAAAAAATCTTATGAACAAGATACAGTAAAAGAGGTACTTACTTTGATATTGAATTGGCGAGGGAGGACTGGAAAAACTTCCACTACTTACGGACTCTAAAAGTCCATCCAAACTAATTGCATCTGTTGATGTGTAAAAGGCATCTTGTGCTCCATCAAACTGCTTCACCAGATGCTGCAAGAAATAGGAAATTTATGTATATACGTTTCAACGATAAAAAGGCAAACAATTTCTTAAAAGTACGAAATTTAAATAAGATTTTTAGTAGTTGAATAATTTTTTTAACTTAAATTGTTTGTCATGAATTACCCATTACGGAAATTAAAAACCGTTTTCCAGCAGTTTTCATGAAAAATGCCATAAATTTGAAGTTGGTTAGCTGTTTAAAAAAGAAATTTAATTACGAAATATCACACATCTATGTACGTCGCGTAGTCGGTTCAATAGTGAACACTTTTGGTATAAGTTACATGTTTGTCTATGGTTATAATTAACTTGACTTAATTTTTTTTTGAGAAAGTTGTAAGTAATAGCTGTGAGTTGTTAGTTAACTTGTTATTTTTATGTAACGTTTACATTAAAATAAGAGCAAAATAAAAATGAAAATTCCAAGAAATATACATTTGATCAGAAAGGTCTGTGTGAAGTTCAGTTAAGTGGTATTGGGGTACAAGTGGCCCCAAGCGTGTGATTGCGGAATTTTTCAGAAGGTAATAAATATTGTTAATATTTTTTCTAAATGCTTTTATTTTTTCGTTTAGTTATATAGAATAACAAACAAAAAAACGAAAGCCCAGATGCATGCTTGCAATGCGATGCCACTTTTTTCTCCGTGTTGTGGATAATTAAACGCAAAGATCCATGAGAAAAAGGAATTCTTCTTACTCCAGTACAAATGTACGAAAACTACCTACCTTCACTAAATCCAAAATGGTTGCACCTTAGTAAGCTATGTTCCAAGGAAGACCAAAATATGTTTTGCTGTTATCCACGTTGCACAATGACAATAGGATCGATACTGAAACCGGTAACGCACAAAAACAAAAAATTATAACGTTCTATAATCATACTAAGTGTGGCGTGGATATTTTGGATAGAAAGTGCCGCCAGTATGACGTGTCCCCCAACAGTCGACGATGACCACTCACACTGTTCTACGACCTGCTTAATATATGCGGAATAAACGCCTTAGTACTACACCAGTTGAAGAATCCCACTGACAAATTAATTCGACGACCCTTCTTGCACAGTATTGGCTATTATAAACTAGTCAAACCACTTATCGCATTGAGGATAGATAAAAAGTATTTCGAAAAGAATACAAATAAATGGTGAACTGCTTCTTGGTCTACGTGAGAATACGCCACAGGAAGAAATATCGAGATCGAAGTAATCGTAGAGCGTGTACACTGTCTTTTAAGTGGATTTGTGCTGATCTTCAAGTAGTTATATGCCCCGATTGCAAAAACGATAACGAAAATAATGAAAATAAGGATGATTGAACTTTAAAGAGATTTATAGCGATATTTTTCTTTTTATGTTCTAGTTAGTATATAAGAAAGTTTTAAAAATTGTTGTTATTTTAAATAACGGCTATAAAGTGCCTCTTTTATAATAATTAACACTCTTTTAATTTCCAATCTGTTTGACTGAGGAAAACCACTTTAAAAACGGGGTACCTACATATGTCCCCCACGCGAGCTCCCATGAACTAAGTCGGGGCACGTGTGTGTACGTAGGCATTGTGGAAACGTGTTGTATCACTCAGATCTTCAAGAGCTCTCCTTTCAAAATCTTTGTCGTCAACCTTCATTTTACCCGAAAAAATGTAAATAAAGTTCACGGAAATATAGACACTGTCGATGACGTGACGTCAATTCTGTGTAAACTGTGAAATTCACAAAATATACCCGGGCAACAACTGATTCGTATGCCGAACGACGAACTACTACCATTCGGGTAGCTACTAAAGGCACGTTGGAAGGGAATTCATGGAGAAATTTGTAGTTAAATTACTCACGACGGCAAATTGACGGTACATCACCAATTGAAGGTTAAGAGTGGCATTAAAAGTCTTCCGTTTAGAGGCTTCTCTATCAATTCCGAATATAGGCTGAACTACAATAGAAGTGTACGTATGTACATTTACTTACGTAAAGCCAGCGCGCCCTTTAATTTAACAGACGTACACAAATTAACTTTAACTCGTGTGAGGGAAACTTTCGTTAAGTTTAAATATCCAATTTTCCGCAAGTATAGTGCGTTAAGAATCGCTCAATCCATAAGAACGCAATGTGTTCAAACAAATAAATTACCACTAAATGATTATAAGTGTAATGTAAAAATTAAAATGGAGTAAAAATGGTACTGCGAAAAAGCACAAATCTTCAATTACATCAACTTTCATTTGTTAATTTTTTCATTTTTACCACTTTTCAAAATTGAAAACATTAAATATCAAGATAATATCCCTTACGGATTGTGATATATATTTAGGCTAAAAGTATCAATTTTTGGTAAGTTAACCTCAGTCTCGTTCAATTTCGTAAAGTTATTTACTTCTATTGTAGTTCAGCCTTATCATCCTCTGGCGAGAAAACCAGTTATGCAATAATTTTTAAAGGAGTTAAAGGATTGCCGTATCCACTTTCTGGGAAGTTTCATGAAAATTGCTGAAAATTTGGAACCTGTTGGGGTAACTTCGATGTCGAAATATAAAACATGGTTTTATTACGGTATTGGGTTACGGGCTCATCACTTAGAAAATGAAGGCGATTTGGGCCGGTAAAGTCTTCAAAATGGGATGGAAATTAATATTGCAGCTGACGAATGAGAAATATACTTGGATACAGTGCAGTACGACTTAATAGAATTTTTTAAGTAGACTAATTTGTAAGCGAGATCCTAAAAAATTAAAAGCTTGTATTTCCATTTACATTAGCGTGATTAATACAGAGACAAGTGTCGCGATCATATAATCTTAGCTTGACTACCCAAAAAAGGTGAAGACGACAAGATATTCACTAACTTATTTGGAAATTGCTAGCGATAAATTTTTTTGTAAAGACCCAGTATGGAATCTAAAAGGTACCTGTGTACCTGTGTTTCCGGTCACTACTTCCTCTTTCCAGCTCCTAATCTACTATGAATTATTTATTTATTATTACTATCGTCTTCATTATAGGACTTTTGCTTTATTATTGTGTTTTTTTTTATGCGGCATCTTGGAACATTTAAAAAAATCTGGACGCTCTGACAGTCCCCTGTCTCATTCTTTGACAGGAGACTGGTGCTAGGGTACTGTGAAATTTTGCAAAAGTTTAGAAAATTACAAATACACTAATAAACTATTTTTATTAATTTTTATGGCCCAAAAGTATCATTCATTGTTGATTAACAATAACCCAAAAATATATATTAAATATATTAACAACAAAACAAGAATAAAGCATAAGTCTACTCACCAGTGGACTGTTCCGCAAATAGAGTCAAACACGTGTTTCGGTGACAAACGCTAAGTTAACACTGAACAAAAGATGCAAGATTGCGAGCTTATAAACGAAGTTCATACCAGTTGCGTTGCGTTAAACGCTCAAATGTAGCTTTGCGTTGCATACAATAAAATTATCAGAGTTTTAAATTTGGGCCAGGGGACTGTTTGTAATATTGCGAGACAACATTAAACTGATATTATTTAATAAATTATATTAATTAAAAAAATACATTTCTAGGGAATTTAACAATTTCCAGTATAATATGTTTAAACAATTAGAATTTAAGTAAGTTTCTCAATTAACATCCTTTTAAAAGGACTCACTTTGACCGCGACTTAGAACTAGGGACAGACACATCAAAGGACTGTGTTTTTGTGTAGTTAGAAAGAGATAATAAAATATTCCTATTTAACTGCATGTGCTATTTCTTGGTTAGAATCATTAAAAAACTTTGCTTTGTAATAATAATTTAAGAGAGGAAAAAAAATATCTTTTATGTCAAATTCGCCTGAGACAGCGATTTTCCCCATAGTGAAAAAGTGCCCATCTAACAAATCCACCCAATAGTGGTCCATTTTCAAAAACAAATAAATCAAAAGATATGAATACCTTTACAAAAGTAAGAAGATGAAGGTGTGATATATATCGATGTTTGTTTCTGTTTTGTTTCTGTCTTCTAATTTTTTGAGTTTTCCGAGTTATTTTTATTTTTGTTGTGATCGTACACTAAAGTTAGTCTCCTCAGTGTTTGATATCAGCTAATTTGTTAAAGTTCACACGGGAAATTGCCTGCATTAAAGGTTTTAACCCTTTTCACCTGCTTCTGTCTGACAATTCTGTCAGACGTCGATTCCTGATCATCTTTTTCATCAACAATTCGAAATCTCTTCTAGAATTATATTTCAGAAAGGTAAAAAACTTTATTTCCTTCTTTCTGGGAGCATATACTCTGCTGAACCTCTTAATTTTTCTGAAAATCTTAAATTATATGTTTACCGGAGCGCTACATCACCTCACTGCCTGAGAGTTTGTGCTGACGCTGATTGATTGCACCAAGGCTGCTGACACCACTAACTGCTGTTTACACCTGTTTCACGGAGCACCTGCGGAGATTTAGCCTTGTGATTAGATTTATTTGTATGCCATCGCAGCCCCACTGGGCATTTGCATCAGTTCTCCTCTTCTTTTGGTATATTTTTTTTTATTTTTATCCAAGTACACTTACCATTTCTAATTTCGGAGACACATTAGCTGTGATACAATCCCCAATTTATCCGGAAATCGAGGACACCATTTTTCGGAACAATCTTCCAATTGCTCCAACCTCTAGTAGTGACACAGGATTAGACACATTTATTTTGAATCAATTGCTCCAACCGCATTTGGTTGTGACTCAGGGTTTAATCACATTAATTTGAATTAATTACTCAAACCGCATTAACTTGAATCTATTCGGTAACCCAGGACACTGTTTTTGTTTTTGGGATTATTTCCTCACTACATAATGACTCGCTGTGGTTATGCTAATTGTTCCATCTCCGACAACAGCTCTTCCCTGATTGATTGTTGTGGATTGTGTGGCAGATCGTTCCATCCATCCTGTGTTGGACTCTCCAATTTCGGTCGTTTATCCATAAAGTCTGTTCAGGAGATTACCAACGCTTTCTCCTTTTATTGTACTGAGTGCAAGGAAATTACCCTTCCACATGTATTGCTTGCCATCAAATGTAACAATGATCAATTGAAGGACTTGGCCAGCAACTCTGACAATCTGTGCAGTCACCTTAGTTCTATTAGATCTACACAAACTGAGCTGGCCTCAAATGTTGCATCCATGCTGTCTGCTTTTGACGTTCTGTCTTCTAAAGCTGAGTTGATTACTTCCGTCGCTGCCAAGGTAAACAACATTGACGCCCTCGGTAAGAAGCTTGAAGGCATTGAGATCAAACTTGACTTCCTCAGCAATAAACTCAAGAGCAGCTCTTCACAAAATGCGCAAACTCTTGACGAGAAGATATGCAAGCTCTTCGATTCCCTCGCGTGCAAATTCATGGATTGTGCTACACATTCGAAACATTATGAGGTGATCTCATCGTCATTAAATGATCATCTGTCGGATTTAAAAACATACATCAACGATATTCCACATTCGATTGAAAACATCGTTCAGGATACAGCTTCTAAATCCGAGTACAATTCCATTCTTGTAAAGCTTGCTGATGAGGTATCTGTTGCAAAAATTTTAATTGGGGACATAGCTGATGAAATAAAGGTGCGGCCCGCTACCCAATATAATCTACCGCCTCCCACCACTTGCTGCTCTGATTTACGCAGTGAACTCAATGCAGTGCTTACTCCAAATAATGGGTCTATTGGTAACTCACCGGTTTCGCCCCTTAACGATATCATTGTGCTTAATGATAATTCGCCATCTACCTCTCTTAATAATGTCAATGTTAATAATGCTCTAACTAAAAATGCTGAATTGTTAAAGAATACAGCCTCCGATATAAGGACTTCTGCTCCAAATAGAGGAACTGATGTGCCACCTATCCTACCTGCTTCTAAGCCTCGTCGCAAGCGCCAGTCGCGCCATGGAAAGCGACCTAATTTGCACCTTTCCGCTACCAATATCAGTCCGAGTACCTCGACTGATGTCGCCTCAGGAAACGCTGTGCGTCAATTCTCGCTTGCACCTGCATCTAATTCTGCATCTAATTCCACAGCTATGAATGTTGCTTCACCTGTGTCCTCGTTTGGAAGTGTTATTGGTCCCTCTTTGAGAACAGTACCAAAACCTTCGAGTATTTTCGTCACCCGTTTCTCTCCTGAAACGTTGTGTGAGGACATATTGAAATATCTAAGGTCCAGAAATGTTGCAGCGGAGAGTATTTCGTGTCGTAAGATTAGTAAATCCTCTAAACCGGTTGCATCCTTTGTCCTTACTGTTTCAGCGGATCTGCGGGACCGGTTATTGGATCCCTTATTTTGACCCTCCGGAGCCTTTACTAAATTATTTGTGCCTTCTGAGTGCCATTCCAGAAATACATCCAAGACAAGCAATGTTGTTCCAAAAAACTGAAGTCGATTTCCCTTTACTATCAAAATGTAAGGGGGATTCGGACAAAAACTGTTAATATCTTTAAATCCTCTACTGCAACTTGTTTTGATATAGTTGCTTTCACTGAAACTTGGTTGCATCATGGCTTTCGCGATGCCGAAATCTTAGACAATTCTTACCAAATTTTTAGGAAAGATAGATATGTTGACTCTGAAGCTCGCGGAGGTGGCGTACTCCTCGCATGTAAAAACCATTTCAATTGCACCCAAATTGTGGTTCCCAGTTTTTCCAACTCTCTTGACACCGAACTTATAGTTCTTAAGCTGTCTCTCTTAAGACACGACTTATACATACTTTGTTGTTATATTCCTCCAGATTGTATAAATATTGTTGATGACAACGGTCAAAATTTATACGACCTGCTCATTTCAACTTCTAATTTTATCCATGGTAAGATGGAGCCTCTTGACGAATTACTACTTATTGGTGACTTTAACTTACCCAATATACAATGGGTATTAAACGATGATAACGAAGACTATCTCCCACTTAATAACCTGACAATAAGAGAATCACTCTTTCTGGACACTATTTCATCTCTTGGTCTCAGTCAAATCAGTAATGTTAAGAATGACATGGGTAGGCAGTTAGATCTGGTATTTTCTACTGACACGGGTAACTTATTAGTTGAACCTAGCCCAGTTATAATGTCCACTCTTGACAATTATCACCCCCCCCCACTACTAATTACATATTGCTATGAAACTGAAAACTTTACAAATTGTGACGAAACAGAATACTTTTTCAATTTTAGAAAGGCTAACTTTTCGGAACTTTCCAGTACACTTACATCTATTGACTTTAACACATTACTGGCTAGCAATAATGTTGACGAAGACGTTTCTAAATTCTATATAATTCTTTTCGATTTGTTTTCCTCTCACGTTCCCCGCGAGCGTCAGCGGCTCTCTAAAACGTGCCCACCATGGTTCAATAAAGAACTGAAGCGTCTAAAAAATAAAAAGAATAAATTGTGGAAAAGTTATATGAGGGACAAGGACATTATAAGTCACAACAACTTCCTCACATCATATAATGAGTTCAAAGATCTTTCCTCTTCACTCTATGACGAGTATATTCAAAGTATGCGTGCGTAATTATTTAGTGACCCACGTAACTTCTTTAAGTTTATTAACATGAAGAAAAAAACGGACAAATACCCCAATACCATGAGGTACAAGGATTCTGCTAGTGATGATTCATCTGAGATTTGCGATATGTTTGCTTCTTTTTTTGACAATGCCTTTGTCTCGTCAAATTTTCAACCTCAAAGTAGCAACTTCAGTCATATGAACGACTCTCATAACGTTTCGTTCACTATCCCTCCAATTTCAGAAGAGAATATACTTGATCATATTAATAGGCTTCCAAATGACTTTACAACGGGTCCTGATGGGATCCCTCCAGCCTTTTTTAAGTCATGTTGCCTCTCCCTGGCAACCCCACTGAGAATTATTTTCCAAAAATCGCTCGATAGTGGTTGTTTTCCTCAGCTATGGAAAAATTCTTTTATCATACCTGTCTACAAAAAAGGCAGTAAAAAAGAAATCTCTAACTATAGGCCTATTGCAAAATTATCTTGCATGCCCAAGTTATTTGAATCTATCATCTACTCTCCGTTATCAATAATCTGCAAGAATTTGCTCTCTTCAAACCAACATGGGTTTGTTTTGGGTCGGTCTACAACCACTAACTTATTGGAATTTGTCTCTGATACCATTCACGGGTTTGTAAAAGGCAACCAGACAGCTTGTATTTACACAGACTTTAGTAAAGCTTTCGACAAACTATCTCACTCCGTGATACTGTTCAAAATGGAAAAGTATGGGTTTCCCACAACGTTCCTAAAATGGACGGAGTCATATCTAGATAACAGAACATACCAAATCTATTTCCGCCATTCCATTTCTAGAGTCTTGAAAGCTTCGTCTGGCGTACCTCAAGGGAGTCATTTGGGCCCGTTGCTATTTATTCTATCTATTGACGACATTGTCTCCGTAGTGAAGCACTGCAAAGTCTTAATATATGCTGATGACATTAAACTTTTCGCTCAGATTAAATCTTTTAATGATTGTCAACTGATACAGGATGACCTCCACAAATTTTATGATTGGTGCAAAAACAATAATTTGGTACTCAATATCGACAAATGTGAGGTGATGACTTTCCACAGGAATCTGAATCCTATCTCTTATGTCTATGGGTTCTCGGCTTCCTCGATTCGCCGCGTTAATTCTGTCTGTGACTTAGGTGTCAAATGTGACCATAGATTGAATTTTAACTCTCACATAAGCCACATGGTATCTAAGAGTAGTTCTATGCTGGGCTTTATAAAACGTTGGTCCCGAGAGTTCTCGAATCCCTCCATAACATTACGTTTATATACTTGTTTTGTGAGACCACTTCTTGAATACGCTAGCCAGGTCTGGTCGCCTTTTTACAGTACACACATCATCCGTATCGAGTCTGTTCAGCGAAACTTCCTGCGCTTTGCTCTTAGGGACCTACCCTGGAATAACTCATTGATTCTTCCACCCTATGAGGATCGCTTGCAGCTCTTGAATATGCACTCGCTTGAGAAACGTCGCATGGTTGCCGATGTAATTTTTGTTCACCAACTCTTAAACGCGAATGCTGATTCCCCGTTATTACTTGACAAAATCTCTTTCCGTGATAATAGGCACAATTTGAGAAGGCTACCTCTGTTGCATGTCAACTCCTCAAGGTCTAACTTTGGCATGTATGAACCTATTAATCGCATGTGCATTAATGTTAATAATTTGGCTGAGTATTTTGTTGTTGACGACTCTAAGCATGTCTTAAAAAAACGTCTATATAATATTTAATCTTTTGTTAAATTTATTTTAATTTTTTAACTTTTTGTTCTATGTCGCATTGCATGACATTTCATCTGGTGTTTGGTCTATGTTTAGGGTAACATACTAATACTAACACCGACTAAGTGATGAAACGCATGTATTTTTGAGACGTTTATTTATTAAACGTGTCCATGCAGCGAGCTTGTGTTAAGCTGGTTCTGATAGTCGTAAATGTTAAAAAAATTACAAGCCCTCAGGGAAGGTGATAAAAAAATATTGCTACTCGAAAGAAACGGTAGTCGTGAGATTTAGAATAGAGACTGGCTTCCTAGAATACATATACTAATTAAACTGTAGATTTATACGTGTCCCTGTATTGGTTGATACTCAATGCCAATCAGGCGCGTTACCAGACCTACAACCTTAGAGAGAGGGGTGTCACAACTAAAATGTTCGAGGGGGGGGGGGGGGGGTAGGATATAGTCGCTTTTACATTTTTTTTATCATATTTAAGTTAGATATCCCAAAACCCAATTTTCAGTTTGTTTGGAAAACCTGTCGATAATATTATCTACATGAATGTCCATCTCAGAGTGGACAGACTTTAAGGACTCATATCCAGATACTCTTTCTCGTGAAAAGCTTGAAGAAATAGATGTGACGTAACCGATTCTGTCACGGGTGAAATAAAAAACTGAGAGTGAGAGCTTCCACCTTGATTCACATTCAAAGGAATAGGAGTAGAAGTGCATGATATGTCACTGACTATATCTTTTGATGCGAACTTAACTGATCCTGCTTTCTTCTGAAAAAAACTATCAATGGTCTTATCAGTCTTCTGTTTTCCTCTTTCGCTACTATTTCTACCTCCATCGCTAACTAGTGTAGCAAGTTTATTCTTGTCCTACAAATTAAAAGTTAACGTGAAGTTAAACTAAACAAGACTATATAAATTAATACGAAAGTACAAGCAAAGCAACACATCCTACCGCACAGGAAAGCGAAAGGATTTCATTTTTATAGTTTTGCCGTAAAAACTCTGAAGAAAATTGTAGAATAATTTTTGCGGCACTCGAATCAATCCAACTGATGATTTTTAGTCACCAATAGTGTATAAAAATTCCAAAGAAAAATGTTCAAGTAAATTTCTGAAAACAAAATGTATGCTTGCCAACGCTCATAAATATTGCATGAAGCCAGCATCTTATGCGAATGCCCAAATTACGACGGGTGACGGTCAGCGGTCGGCGAAGTTTCCGTTGGGATTGATCAATTTCCAATTTAGTTAATATCTGTATTTTAAACTTTTCCCTTTGGTCCATTGCAATTCTTTCAAAATAATATAAAATATTCTCGATAAAAATCTCCTTCAAAACGCTCAAAACTAATAACAAATAAAGTTTCACGATCGCCTCTCATTGCCTGTCGTACTCCCAACTACCGTCGGAAAATCAGATAGGTAAAAAAAATTTATGATCGCTGACAAATTTGTTAGAAACAATAAAGCCCTTGAAACACAGTACTCTTAATGAACAAATAACTAACGAGTCATTAGTCTATAATTATTCATTATAAACTGCGGACACACAGCCATTTCTTTAATTAAGTTGTGCTGTCAAACTGGTTTTGATGAACTTATCACATTACAGAAGCAATATGGATCGAATTAACGCGATAAACTTTGTTTTCATTTATTTTATTTTCAATTTAACAATTTCCAAATGAGAAACACATTTTATTTAAAAAATATTAATAATATAAATTGTGCTTTGCATTTCTTTGCATTTCTTCTTCTTATTTTTCAAATCAGCAGATGCACAGCGGAGCTCCAGATTCACATTATATGCCAAATCTAGCACATTTTTCCTCATTATAGATATAATGAAGGAGGAAAACACTTCATTAGTGTACTTCATTATCATTTGATTTTCAAACCATAATGACATATTATACTATTTGACACACGGCATTTTAATGAATAGTTAGTACAAATGATTCATTAGTTCGTGCTGTGTGTCTAGGGTATAAGACTTTTTAAACTCGAAATTGTGTGCTTTTTCATATATATATGAGTAAAGTGGCAAAAAAAATATAAAAGCATCTTCATAACTGGGCTCCTAAGCATTACGTGTCATTTTCTAAACAAACAAATACTAAAATAAATATGCATTCCAAAATTACTTACTATCCTGTGATAGGATGACTTTTCGACACTATATAAAAACGCAAGAAAATTCTAAAAAAATTGTACACGTTTAAAAGAGCTACGAGCGAATTACCCAATTACTGCTATTACTACTCATAATGAGACAAACAAACCATACAAACCAAATCGTACTATACTAAAATCATCCTGTTAAGCTTTTACAGTTCGCTCTGCAGTCCAGCGCCACATTCAGTTCACCGCGAAGGTTATGATGCGCTGGGGGCCAATGAGAGTATTAGGTAAGCCTAACATTAACGGACTAATGCTATTTCTTTTAACTATTGGACAGTTGTTAAAGGAACCTTAGAGATCATACTGGAAAGAATTTAGGAAACTTCGAGAAGGATACTTAGGGAAATGTCACGATTGCACGATAATACAGATATTTTGCATTATTTACCTTCTTTGTCAGATCTCGTTATAACTAGTATAATGTCAACACCCGAGCAGAAACTGGCTTCTATATAGGTAGATGTGTTAGATCTAGATTTATAGTTCATTCACACTCTTTCTAAGAAGAGCAATACTTTTTTTTTATGAAATTTCCTTGAAGTCGATACGCTTTATAAAGTATGCGCTAAGGGTTGGAAATCTGCATTAGGTGGCCTCTTATTCCCATAAGACGTACTCCAAATATTCATCCTGTTTAAGACGTAACCTAGACACATGTCAGTAGGTGATATGTCTATTCGATGCACGTGTTTTTCAGGATTGCATTTTCCGGTTAAGACTCCTGTAATGATTCTGAGTTGATTACTAGATGGACTTAAAATATCTGATCAGTAAAAGGTGAAGTTTCTTTGGTGAATCCTTTTGCTTGTCTGAAGCCTATCAATGATATCCATATATGGTCTATATGGTTATGGATATAGTTTTGTATGGCAAATTTCACGGTATTATAGGAGATACCACAAAATGGTTTTGGTCCGTTGAGGGACATGGATGCTCTATTCTTGGCCTTGTATCCGCTTTCTTATTCCTATCAATTTCCGAGTGTCTTGGTATCGATTGAAGTCTTTATTCCAAGGTTTATTAATGATTAGATGAATTCCCTCATTAACTTCGTTTTAACCTCAAATGATGAAATAGTTTTCAGTGCTGCTTGGGTATCTGGATATTTTTTTGATAGTCTTAGAACGGCTGACATTGGTAGTGTAATAATGTCCCACTAGATATGACTTATAACCGACTGTGCTATGGTCTCAGGGTGATAATTTCCTTTACTTACTTCCATGTGGTGTATTATGAAAAACAAAACAGACAAAGTTCTGTTTATCTTGACTATTAAACTTTAAGGCACGTTTGGTTCCTTCTTTGTTAAATGCAGAAACGGATACCATTTATTTTCAGAGCACCTATCCTAATTTATCATCTGGCATGCAATTTCGGTAACTAAAAATATACTTCCCCCTATAAATAAAGCGACAAATGCAATGAACATAAATTTAAATTTGCACCCCTTCAGGTCACGTTGCAGTTTGCAGTGTTATGAGTTGGCATAAACATGTTCATACATTTGATGCCAGTAATTACCACTATATTATTGTTGCACACTAATTTACCCATTAGCAACTATCGTGGCTATTTAAATTCCTATAATAACAAACATTAAGCATCGTTGGTTTAAGTTATGTAAATCTCTCATGTTAGCACGTGAATTTCTTGCCGTTAGCTATTATAGTACTAATTATCCTCGGTACACATTAAAATTTGTAGTACCTACCTTCACCTACATAAATTCGCTCTGATGCTTTCCTAACAAAACTCAGGCATTGAATTAACCCGGTGAACCTTAAAACTATTCCTTTTGAATTTTATAGTGCTCATATAAATAACGAACCGCTTTAAAGGTATATTTAAATTTTCACCAACATATCTAATGTAAGTATGTACATGGTATATAGGAATAACCTACTGCAATTGCACTAGAATTGGATAGCAGTGGACAACTACTCGTACGTATTTCTGCATGACATAACTAAATACCTGCATCGGGCCATAACCCCGGCTGCAATAAATTTCTGAGTTATGATTTATATCTTATTCCGATGCAGCCGGCAAATGGTCCACAGAATATTTTATTGCATGCGTCTATTTTGAAACGTGCCTGGATCATATTTTAACGTTTGTTGTTGAATAAAGAGCCATAGATATATTTTTTCAAATAATTCTAATAATAACAGCGTCATTTTGAATATCTTGGCAATAATTTAAAACAAAAATATTTATCTGCATTTCTAATGCTGGTATTGGTAATAGTTTTTAATATAAATGAATGTACATATATGTGAGCGTATATAGAGTGCTGAAAAATATATATATTATATACAGGCTGATTTTTACCTATAAGCTATACAAAGGGAATGATGGCTTAATAAGGCAAATAAAACTGGAGATACGTTGAAGTGTTTGGAACAAAAAATTGTATAGCAGAGGGTGCGGCCAATCTCAACTGTTTTGGAGTTACAGGCGGATTAAGGAAATTTGCTAGTTTTTCACAAATACACCGTAACTTCCTTGTAGGTCTTACGTAGGTTACTTTTAGTTCAGATGATAGTAAGCCATTTTAGCTTTCCAACGAATGTCGAAGCATCACTCCACTCCCTCAAGTCTTTAGATATAGGACGTTAAATTGAAAAAATTGAAAAAAAAATCGCAATTTTTTTAAATATAAACGATTTTCCCGCCAAAGTGCTTGAGAACCGCTATATTTTCTTGCAAGTCTTACATCTAGTACCTACATGCAACAATTTTCATCATTTTCTTAATTTTGCATGGAATTGCATAAAATTAGGCGTCGTTTCTATCGTCATGTCAGTATCAAAATTAATGAAATTATGCATCATAAAAACAGGTTTATCGTTTTATAACTAGCCACACGAGGGGTGTAGAGCAATGATTCGACATTCGTTGAAGAGCCTAAACAGCTCACTATCATCTAGGTTGCACAACAAGGTAGTTACGGGGTGTTTTCTGAAAAAAAACTAGGATATTTTCTAAATGACCATATAACTCAGACACGGTCGACCAAATGTATACAAAACTGATATTATAAAAACATTTGTTTTCGGCACGCTTTAAAATAGGCTATGGTCCATTCGAGAATGTACTACCCATTTCACAATCTGTATACTCTGCTCTAGTATATCATACGACATCTAGTTCTTGTGCCATCTATGATTTTCCGGACGTAATTCCGCACCATTCTAAAATATAATATAATAAAATTATTTTCAGAAAAACAAGTGAGGTATGTGGGGTATGTACTCCACCCCGGAATCCCCCTATCAATAGAAACGTATTTGAAAATATGCTATCCTTTAGGCCTTATTTTCAACAGATCTCTCGAAACTAACGCCTGTAGCGTTCGCAAAATCCTTTAATCGTTTGACTCTTGATGAAACAGTTGGAAAATAATAAGAAAACACGTCAAATAATTTTTTTTCTCAATATTAACGAAACGCAGTTTCTCATTTGGTGAAAAGTAAAAGTAAAAAAATTGTTTTAGTTGTTTAATTCGTGGTAAACTGGTAAGTAGGAAGTGACCAAATTATTGAAAATACAATTATTTTTTCTCATACATACATAGCACACAATATTTGTACCTCGGAGTACATCAAACAATTCCCAGCTTTACGTGTAAAAGAAGGAGATAAATTTGAAGATAAAATTAGCTCAATTCTTTAACTTAACCAACTTAATTTATTTTCTCTAAATCTAAAAACGTTGCAACCAATATAAGTTCTGAAAATAATCAAAGTGTCTAGTTTTTATGGATGTTTAAAATTTAAAATCCTGGGATATTGTTTATTCTTTCAGAGTAGCTATAATTCCTTAAGTTAAGGTGAAAACTCAACCTGTATATTAAAGAAAAATAAACTGATGTTATATAGATATTCAGGAGAAAGGTATGGGGTTTTACTCTTATTTTTTAACATGAAAAAAACCACCTGACATAATTTAGCATAGTAAGGAGAGAGAAAACAAACGTTACACATAATTCTTCCTTTAAGGTAAGAGATTTAAATTTACTTAAATGTTCAACATTCACACTAGATTAATGCAGGCTGGCGATAAATCTAAGTAAAAAAATATTTATTCTAAAGAAATTTTTATCAACTTGTACAATGGAAATGATTCCATGCTCTACAGCATATTTTTGTTTTAGGTCCTTCGATCCCGACCACCTTTGCTCCTCTCCCCTTCTTATGATCAGCTTTTGTCTCTTACTTTTCTTACAAAACTTAATTTTTGCTTTAGTAGCCGAATTTTTCGAAATATGATCAGAGCTTGGAAAAGAAATATTTGCTCTAATAGCTCTGCCCAATTATTGCTTTTAGACTATCTGCTTTAAGACAGGCTTTTGTGCATTGAAGCACAATTTAAATATGTAATTTGATTAGTATTTCAATGAGATATTTTATTTCCAAAAATTTCTACAGATTTTCATATTTTCTTTTCACAGTTTTAAAGGAAAGCTCTGTTGAGAAATCTTTTTAAAACATTTACATAAGGAAATTAATTAATTTCCAGCATATCTATTGATTTGCCATTTTCACGGCCAAAGATTTCAAGTTTGTCAACTATTGGTACAAAGGAATACTTAAGATTTGGCAAATATCTTTTCAAGTAAAACACAAGATCTCATGAACTTGGAAGGCAATCTGGGGCAGGTAGCCGGAAAGCAATCATGTAAACTCATCACGAACAATCTTTATATTATAATACAATAAGAAAGTCTATGTAGATATGGCTTAATCTATTTAAGACAAAATAAAGAAAATTCAAGGTTAATTTTTAAAATCAATAGAAAAATTGCTAACATGCAAAAAATATAGAGATTTATGTATCGATGAGAAATGTGGTGTTGACCTAGTGAAATGTTGGAAGTATGTCGCCAATCGACTCTGAAATATGTCAACTTCCTCTGAAACTTGCGTGCAACTAACTAATCAATTAACGGAAGGCAACTTAAAACAAGAGAAAAGGCTATAATTGATCTATGTAAGATTAATAACATTATACTCTAGATGAAAATGAAAGTTAAATAAAGTGAAAAAAAAACAAAGTTTTGAAGGGGTTGCTTGATTTAGTCAATTTTTGAAATTACATTTACTACTTGTATGAAAACACTGTGTATAAAATTCAGTTCTCTACATGGACGGATTCCTGAGGCAGTGTTCTAGAAAAATAAAATTGTTGTTTTGGAAAATTTTCGAACCTAAATCTATCAATTTTTCTAAAAAGGCCAAAATATCAGCACTCCAAGTAAACTCGGTCTCGAGTTACCGTGAGGTGCGGACGGACAGATGGACGGACATGCAATCAAAATAGCTTTTAATATTACGGGTAGGTGTACAGTCCATTTTACAAATGAAATGACAAACTTTCTGCATCTGACGGGATTTCACTTAGAGTATAAGAAGAACAATAATGAAAAGAATATGGTAGGTATCTCATACGAGAGTAGCTTTTAATGACGATAGTCCTTAACCCAAAAGTTAAAGGGCACCTCTCCACAGGAAGCCCAAGAAGAATCAAGAACAGCCCGATACTACCCAAAGGTAATTTATACAAAGAAATTTTATCGTGCTAGTTCAAGTAAATTAAATTTTTGGGAACATCACACCTTCTAAGATTTGTTTTATTTTTATTTCATGAACAAGTTTGAAAAAAAAACCCCCAGGCTTTTATAAACTAGGTATCTTAGGAAACTAAACATATTATCTAGCAAAAATGACCTCTATATGTTAACAAATCAAGCTTTTATGTCTAAACACAAGAACAGAAAAGTTAATTAGAAATGTAGCTGGATTATGGCAAAACAATCGAATAAGAAAATCACAAAAATAAAAATGAAAAATAAAGAAAGCAAAGGAAAGCATTTTTGAATATCAAGAAAATAGGAAACATTGAGCGCTCTACGATGAAGATAATCAAAAGCTAGGCCTCATTAGAATTCCAGACGGTCGACAAGAGCATGCCCCCGGTGGGGTATAAAATGCCAGCTTTACGTGGAAAACACAATGCACCAGCGTTGCTCGTAGCTGGTGCTGTAGCTAGGGCCTTTAAAAATTTGAGAGCATGGAAAGTCTACGATGGCGCTCCAATGTATAGCTTGC